>APFE031666975.1:8673-41751 GCA_000404065.3 Pinus taeda
CTTTTGTGATCCATATTGTAAATGGTAATGTATTTCCCATTAATCACATCATTAAGATAAATTAGTTATTAATGTAAATAAAATAATATTATAAATTGGTTGTTAGAAATCATTTTACTAAACTATTTAAAGTAGAATCATGGGTAAATAATATATATAATAAATAATCATTAAATTTTTTTTTCTTATTATATTTTAATTTAATATTTTATTATTTGATTTTAGTTTTTACACCCTTCTTTTTTTAGTTTCATTCTTTAGATTGTGAACTTACTTTAGTTATATAAATTAGCATGGCCAAATAATCTTAGATAAGCATTAAAATCAAAAAATAAAAAATCTATAATTTATTTTAATTATTATTATTATGATTATTTTAAAAGATAATATTGAATTAAATGTATGGATATTTACACAGAAAAATGGTAAAAAATTATTATTATAAAAAATTGCAATTAAATATATGGATATTTAAGAAAAATGTGACAAAAAAACATTATAAAGCAACAATAAGAATTCAATGGCATGAATAAAAAACAAATGGAAACTGGATATCACACATGTGGACATGGCATTTTTTTAATTAAACTAAAAAATAAAAAGAGCATAACCACCTTTAAGCCTTAATCTCAATCCTATATACCTAACTACTTTTGAAAATATCCGAGGAATACTTTTAGAGATCAATTCCCCACCATCCATATAATAATTATTGATAATCAAATTAAAAGTTTGAAAACCCCATTTAAATTTAGATCAGACATAAAAATAAAAATATTTTTTGTGTTCATAAATCTTTAGGAGATAATCACATTAGAGAAAGTTTTGCTACCTTTAAGTCTTAATCTCAATCCTATATACCTGACTACTTTTGGAAATATGCGATGAATACTTTTAGAGATCAATTCCCCACCCTCCATATAATAGTTATTGATAATCAAATTAAAAGTTTGAAAACCCTATTTAAATTTGACGAGATATTAAAAAAAAAAATGTTTTCATAAATCTTTAGGAGATAAGCACATTAGAGAAAGTTTTGCTAACGAGTTTCGAACCATCAGTTTGATTCAGTGGAGTGATGTAGAGAAAATTGGTTCAGTTGGGCATCAGATTAAATAAGTAGAGCGATGTAGAGAAAATTACTACTAACTGCTAGAATCTAATAGCCAAAGGCAAAATAACTAATGGTCAAAATTAAATTAAAAATAAAAAATAAAAAAAATCAATTAAAGTCAATTAAAAATGGGACTAAATTCAAAGGAAGTTTCCAGAAATGAAAAGGAAAAAAGGAATGGACCTAAAATATATCATTTTTATAATTTATATTTATGTAATTATTAATAAAAAATTTTTATATATTTTAAATAACCCGGATGTGGGTGACTTACAATTGTATGCATGATGAGTCACGAAAGGGAGGCAGCTAGCATCCAGACCTGCGTATTAATAAGGTTCGCGAGGGAGGAAACTCAAGCATTAAACGCTCTGAGTAAAGGTGGTCTACAGCAAATTAATTGTAGGATGTTGGCTATCAGTTCAAGCATAAATGTAATGGATCAAGGCGGATTAGGTACTGAGTTTGGTTGCAGGCTGTTCATTCCTTGGTGCTCCAGAGTGGCAACAGAAGTATGGCAGCCCCCCTGGGTCAGGTATGTTGATTTAGTTTTGTTTGAGCTAGAAGAAATTGGATCTATAACTCTGGGTCTCTGTGTCCATGTCTGCTCTGCGATTGTGGCTTCATCTGTCAATGAATGGTGTCCTGGTTTCGATTCTCCGGTCTGCACCCTGTTAGCTCCGTCGGTCCCTTCTGGAAGTGATTGGGTTTGGTGGGCTGGATATCCGGTCAATTGTCTGTTCTGTTTGAGGATTGCCTGGTCCTGGAACCAAGGGCAATTAGCCTGCAACTGGCCTCCCCATATCGACCGTCAGTAGCTCAGTTTGCCAAGCCAGCAAATTCTCTTGACAATGCCTCGCCAACGAGGTACCCCCAGACGCGGTAGACATTTAGGCTCCAGGGGTGGTTCTCACAGTAGAGGAGGGCCTGTCCTGCAATGTGTCGATCCTTTGGCCTCTGTTCCGCCCCCCTCTTCGGCTTCAGCCAATTCTGGACCGTCTTTGGCCTCTGTTCTGCCCCCCTCACCGCCCTCTGCTAGTTCTGGCCCGTCTTTGAACAGTTCATTCCATTCTGCGCGCTTTCAGTTCAGAAGTCGGCTTAACAAGCCAATTATTTCAGCCATAGTGACAGTGCTTTTCGAGGAGGAAGAGGAACAGGTCAGCTCAGATAATCCCTCCACGGATCAGTCGCACTCCCTCGTGCTCAGTGACAGTCATGGTAGCCCATCGAGGGTTGTTCTCAACAACTCCGAAAAGATGAGCACGGAAGGTCATCCCCAGTCTGCTCAGGAGCCCATAATAGAATGTGAGCCGGCGAGTTTCACGGGAAACATTCTCCATCTTGTTCTACCGCCAGGTCGAAGCACGATGGAGGTAGAGGACAATGTACAGGTGACTTGGGTAAACCAAACAAGCACAAAGGAGTTCGTCCATCCTCCGCAGGACTAATCTCGCCATGTCTTCAATTTCACTTCAGGAAGATAAGCTTTTTGTTTGTTTTATGTCTCCAGGTTTTTTCTAGTTTTAAATGGATATGCCAGAACAACATTTTGTAATGGTCATTAGACAGACCAGCATTTTTGTAATGATCACCAGACATAACAGTGTTTTTGTAAATGTCAGGCAGCAGGATATCTGCTATAGTTTTTTTGATAGAGGGCAGGTTACTACCCTCTCAGAGGTTAAAACCTCTTTGTAAATATTTTTCCTTTTTATTTTAATAGAATAGTCTTTACCGAGAAAAAATTACATATTTAAATACAAAAGAAATTAATTTAGGAAAATTTTCTTATGACTAAAATCAACCAAACCCATTATATATATATATATATATATATATATTATATATAAATTATATATTATATAGAAATATAGAATTAATAAAAAATACTATGAAAATAAATAAATAAACTTTTTAAAAAGAAAAGAGCATGGACCTAACATTACTAATCAACCAACCATTGTCCCTGTTTAGATTATTAGGCTTCCTTTCTCCTGTTTAGATTACTAGGCCTCCTTTCTATTTTAATGGCCTCCCTAAATTTCTGATGAAAGAAATGATCCACCCGTGCAATGACCTGGGATTTTCCAATGCAGATGTGATGTTTTGTCTTCTCTGCATGTTCCACCAAGGCTGAGGAGTGAGTCCTCCCATGTTTTATGTTAGTTGCATGCTCATGAATCCTTATATTTATCAAGCAGCCAATTTCACCAATGTAGGGTGTCCTGCAAGAACATGGAATTTCATACACACCTTTCATATTTTTAGGGTCCACATTGTCTTTAACAGATCTTAGGGAGCTACGAATGGTGTTAAGGGGCCTAAAAGTAAAGGGAACCTCATTATTTTCTCAGGATCCTAGCAATCTTGTTTGTCGTCCCTTGGCTAAAAGGAAGATGGACCCCTAAACTTCAATATTTAGGCTCATTTTTATTGGAAGGACTTTTGTTAACTCTAAGGAAAGCTTTGAGACTCTGGCGCCTACTATATCCATTATTGTAGAAAAAATTAAGGAGATGGGATTTTTCATCAGAAAGGCAGTTCTCATCAGAAACGCTTAATGCACGAGTAGCTAAGGTGTTGAGAGCACCCAACTTTTGAGCAAGGAAATGATGGGACTTGGCATGAAGATAATGCTCTGTATGATTTTTCTTCCAAAAAAATGGTGGAAGAAAGAACTGTCATCCTTTTTAGAAATAAGAACATCGACGAACGAAAGGAAACCATTGACTTCGCATTCCATAGAAAACTTTATGGAGCTAGACTAATTGTTAGGATGTTGCAAAAAATGATCCAACTTCTCCCTTCCATGAGGCGAAATTGCTCAAGTGTCATCCATAAATCTTTTCCAACGCTTTGCTTTGAAAGGAGTAGAGGCAAAAGCCCTAGATTCAAATTCTTCCATGAACATATTAGCCACTACATGAGAAAGGGGGGAACCCATGGAAGCAACACAAGTTTGCTCATAAAATTCCCCTTCAAAACTGAAGAAAGTAGAGGTAAGACAGATTCCAACCAATTTTGTTGTATCTGGATCAGTGATGTTATTGATGGCTTTAATGCCTCATTAATAAGGATATTTGTGTAAATGGAGACCATGTCGAAGCTAACAAGAATATCTCTTGGATCCAACTTTATACCCTTTAAGTCATTTGCAAAGGAGGAAGAGTCTTTAACAAAGGACTCAGTGAAGCCAACGAGGGGTTTGAGCTTTTGTGCTAAATACTCCATAAGAAGATGGGTTGACCCACCTATAATGTTGACAATGGGTCTAAGGGGAGCCCCTTCTTTATGGATCTTGGGAAGCCATAAATCCTAGGAGTGAGAGGGCTACTCTTGATGTGCTTATGGCTAAAGGAGCCAACAATGCTGCTAGATTTTTTGAGCCAGAGAAAATATTATGGAAATCTTTTTTAAGGAATTCTTATTAAGTTTCCTATGGCTCCCAGTGCTACAAAGGTGATCCACAATATTACTCTGATAATATTCCTTATCAAGGACAACTACAACCCCACCCTTGTCCTCTTTGAGAACAACAATGCCTAGGTTCCTGTTCATGGACTTATTAAATAAAATAAAATAAAATAAAATTATTTATGTTATAAAAATTATATATTTGAGTCAACTTACTTTTTTTTTTTTCTTTTTTTTTTTTTCCTTTGTGTAGTTGTTTGGCCTTTAGCCGTTAGTAGTAATTTTCTCTACATCACTCCCCTTATTTAATCTGATGCTCAATTCTCCATCTTGTCCATCTTGTGCTCAATTCTCCATCTTGTCCATCTTGTCCTAAAGATGAACCAAACTCTTGAGCAAAACTTTCTCTAATGTGATTATCTCCGAAATATTTATCAACACAAGATATGGATCACAAAAGCCGAAATTCAATTAAAAATATTTGTTTTTTTACTTTTCATATTAATTTTCATTCGGTTAAACATACATTTATTATTAATATAATGGTTTTATAATTTATTTTATTTCAATCATTTGTAATTATTATGTTTTCACATAAATTTAATTATTTTATTTTCAGGGTAAATTTTTTAGAAATTTTAATTTCAATATCTTTTTTTTATCATTATTCAAATTTTATATTTATTTAAGGCCAAGTCTAATTAATATATGAATTGGTCTTTTTCACTTGAATATGGTGATACAATTTAAAGTGGCATTGTGATTTTTTGTTGTTTTTAAAATATATTTTTGATTGCATAAATCATTAATTGCTATAGATTAAAGAACTAAACTCAAATGTTATCAAAAATACTCCCTAACTTTTATTAAAATTAACTGGAAAAAAAAATAAAAATAAAAAATAAAAATTATTCATTAGACTTTTTTTTATTTGATAATAATTAAAGGTGAAATTGAAATTTAACGTTTTAGACTTTTGTATTCAATTCTTAATTGTTTATGAGAAAAAAAATAAACATGCGCCTACAGAGAGAAATCAATCTCTTTAAAGTGCAAACCTATTTCCTGAGTGTAAAACTGAAAGTTAATATTTACGCTTCTAAAAAATTTAATCTCTCCACACCTTATAAAATCTAGAGCTAAATAACTCTTAATTAATTAATTATTAATAAAATTTTTACAATTAATAAATTTTATGCTTTATTTTTTATTTTTATATATTTAATTACTCAAAATTTCTAATTAATAATTAATTTATTTATCTTTATCTATATAGAGAAATCATTGTTCGCGTATATAAATACCAAACACCAGATTTAACTAATACATACACACTCACAATTGAGAATGTAATCATTGTCCTACTTATTATAGAAGCGCAGGTTATTTTTATTTAACTTTTATAAATTTATAATTCAATTCAATTGTGAATATTACTTAATACTTTATTTCATTTATACTAAAAGCTTACAGTGCAATGGTAATAAATATATGTTAATTTATTACGAAAACAATTATGAGACACTCACCATATAAAATTAATTAAATAAATTACATTACTCTTATTTGTTGTATCACGATTTTGTCAATTAACGTTCTTTATAAAATATTTTAACTTTATAAATAAAAATGACAGAACACAAAAGTTACTGAATATTTATTTTTTTCATTTTTTTTAATATTATTATTATGGATGAATTGAAGTTTTTGTGATCTATATCAAAATTATGATAAGAGTTTCTGGGAAAATCTATCATCGCTATGGCAAGTTGAAGAACCAGATCATAGTTGCATGTTAAATAAAAAGAGCAGGTCCTTAAACGGTTAAATTTGACTGGGAAACAGTTATATTTGACTAGACAACTACATTGGACCAACGACTACTCCAAGTTGAAGAACCAAATCATAGTTGCATGTTAAATAGAGAGGAGGTCCTCAAATGGTTAAATTTGAATGGGAAACGGTTATATTTGACTGGACAACTATGTTGGACCAACAAATACTAAATTTGACTCGGCATGAAAACCAAGAAATAGGCAGAGGAAAAAAATAATTATTTGATTAATTTTTATTTTTGTTTAGTTATATTTAATATCAAAGCTAGAATATGAATTAATAACTATTATAGACCTTTATTAAAATAAAGGATGAATAGTTAGTTAGTTAATTTAAGGTAGTATATTATATTTAATTGAATTCTAATAACTAATAAAACAAATAATTTATAAAAAATAAGAAATATCTTTAATTGGATAACCCTTTAAATTAGTAAATAATGACCCCACTAAACTAAAGGAATACAAAAATATAATATATATAAAATATTATAAGTCCAATAAGTAATAAGGTAAAAATTACTCATTGGGCATAAAGTAATTAAAAATGTTAGATTGGTTTGTTATAATTATTACCTTAAGATTGAGCAATAATCTATTAATAGGCATATAGTTCATTAATTAATTTTGGGGGTTAGTATGTTATATTTATTATCCTAAAAGGTAAAAGTTTGAATTTAATTAATAAGAACCATAACTTATTACTAGATTCATTTAATATTATTAAAACAATAAATTTATCGAAAAAAGAAGAAGAAGAAGAAGAAGAAAACCTAATAACTTAGTTAAATAATTACCTTATAACTATCAACAATAATTTAATTTTAACCTAATAAAATTAATATGGTAACTAAAATAGAAAGAATATGGAATTTACTATAGGTTTGTTAATTCAATATTAGTTTTATTTAATTATATCTAAATGGTTGGAAAGAAAAATCATACTATTGGAATTCTTTCATCAATGTGAAGCAACAGACAATGCTTGTTACAATAGTTTACTATGTCAATTAAAAGGATTTCAAACATTAAAATAAAACCCAAAAAATTGTAAAAAATGGGGGGAGCACCAAAGGTGAGAAGGAAAAAAGAAAACAGATGGTCTCGAAGATGGGGGGGGGGGTGGGACGGGGAAGGGGCCAGCTAGGAGCGGTTGACGGAAGGGCCACTAGGAAGAAAAGGCGGGATTCTTGGCTTATTTTCATTTCGAGGTCCCTAAATTTTTGGTGATGAAAGGGAGCAATCTTGGCAATGAAGTGGGCTCCCCAGGTCATTTTCATTATTAATTTTCAAATTTATCTTATATTTATTATTAAATAAAAGTTCAACTTAATCTATTGAGGATAGGTCATTTTAGCAAGGTGATCCAGAATCAAACCTCACAGTGGCCTAAGGGAGGAGACATGCTAAAATTAGTTAGATTCAGGGCTTGTGTTGTGTCGCCCAAGTGAGTGTGATCTCCAAATGAGCTCGATTTCTCAAGCCACGGTCAAGCCCAAATAAAAACAACTCAATAAAATAAAATTCAATTAATTTATTTTATTATAATAAAATAATAAATTATAAAATATATTCAGATTAATATTAACATGTGAAGTGTTGTAAATAGGGTAAAAATATTTAGAAAAACTCCATAATAGGACTCTAGAGTTTTGGGATGTTAACCCTACCATGTGCAACCCCAATCAAAGTACTAATGCATTAAAATCATGAAAAAAATTATCAATTAAAATAAATACTTTAATAAGTAAAAAAAATGTATTAAAAAATAAAATCTATTAGAAATTAAAATTATTTAATGTGAATAAAAAAATCTCATCCGAAATTATATTAATGCGTGTTAAAAAAAAATCTCATTAAAAATTATATTATCAATCCCGCCCATTTTATTTTATTTTATCGCATTAAATAATACGCTACAACGACTCTTTAGTAAATAAAAAAGTATTTTACTTAAAAAATTATTAAAATATTAGTATTATATATATAAACGAAACATATATTCTTTAACCGTTACAGTGTGATTAAAAACAAATTACACAAGCTAAAGAACATAATAATAACGCCCTCGAACTGGGGAATAAATGAAGCAAACGTGCTCAAGTGGACTAAATGAAGGACAGGAGGACTTAAAGGTAAAGTTTTACTAAGGTAAAATATAAAACAAGTAAAAAGGACAAAACTGTTCTTTTCATCATTGCTGTATAACCAAATTTTTTCAGTGGGACAAGAAATGGCCAAAGTTTCTTTACTTGGTAGCGCGAGCTGCATAGAGATCCCACACATACCAGAAGGGGGCGTGTGATGTTAATTGTTCACATTGCAACCACAGTAGCCCAGTCAATTCCATTCTAGAAGACTATGCAACGTTAAAATTTCATCGTATTAAATGTTTGCATGTTTATCTGCACCACGACAACATATAATAAAAGTCATGGGGTGGAATGAGGACCGTGTCGGTGTCGATGCCGGTGCAAAAGGATGTAAGACTATCCAACGTACATTGTAATGTGGCGCCATTACGCGCTTACAGTCGTTGGCGAACATCTGGACTACGCTCTATGTGAACGCGTGGACGAAGGAGCTGTACAGCGAGTAATGATTTTCATTTTTACCAGTCCGACTTGACCAGCCAGTCAAATCCTGGTGCTGTGGACAAAAACAATTTCATACTAAATTTCGCTCCATTAAAATAATCTGCAACTCAAAAGGATCTTTGATTCCAAACGGCGATGTCTATTATAAGCTTTAAATTTAACGGAGTAGACGAAACAGGGGTTAGTTATGCATACAGATGTATTTAAACCTGAGACACAATCCCGGATCTTACTGGCTTTTTTTTAATTTAAAAATTCTCGACATTTAACTGACGATGTAGAGTTCCTGGTCAAAATAATTAAAGAAGTGTTCCGGAGGTTTAAAGAATTGATTATGGATTTGTTTGCAGACTAATACTTCGGATTAAAAATTTAAATTATGATTAAAATTCTATTTAGATTACTGTTTCTGGAGTTGAAGATGATTCGATGAAAAATTAAATATGGATTTAAATCTTCGAATTGAAGCAACAGTTTGTTATTTATACAAATTTAGATATCTTTGATCAAGCGGATTTTAGCGTTTTACGGAATCGAAAGCATTAAGAATTCATAGAGAATTAAATATTATTTTATAGCTTTGAATTTGAACCAGAGTTTGCTATATTCGCTGCAAAACTAGACGTCTCCGGCCGACAGACTTAGTGGCCGTCGTACAAAGTTGGCAATACCGCGAGTTGTGTGACGCCGGTCCCTAAACCCCGACCGAGTTTGAATATTTTGAAGTTTCCGTCCGGTTTAATCTGTCTCTTTCTGTCATTTCACTTCTCTCTTTTTAAGGGGATACCTACCTATTCCTCCCTTTGCATTTCGTTTCTTTGTGAGACGATGGGAGGTTTCAGGGTGAGGCTGATTCCTAGTTTGTGGGCGTACAAGATCAAGAACGTGGCGAGACGTGCAGAATTGGATCATCAGCCAGATTCTGCAGCCAAATCACCGGCTCCTTACTTTCGCCATGCCGAAGAAGAAAGAGGCGATCTGGCGGAGAAATTGTGCTTCTCGCCTGTGAATCGAAAGACTGGGGATACCGTTTTTCCTGTGAAAAATGGAGGAGAAACGGCACAAAAGGGACGTCTGAAACAAAAGGCCACGGTCGTGTCGTTAGGATGCGGATGTCGGCCTCTGTGTCGGAAAAGAAAGCACGTCAAGGATCCCAAGATTAACTCTCCCCGGTCTGTTGTCATGCCCTGCAACTCGACGGATTCGAACGCGGGTTACCGATGGGAGAAGGAGGAAGGATGGCATGTTGTTGCCAAAGTTAACGACGAGATTGCCAGAAAGAAGCTAGCCGTGCTCAGACGCTCCACCGGTGATCAGAATCGCAAGACATGCTGCCCGCCAGGGTCGCCTGTTTCATCGCCGGATAGTATTTCTGTTAATAATTCGGCCTGCTTTGTCGGACCGAATGTGGAGATTGTGACGAGAAAGCACAGGAAGAAGAAGAATCCGACAAGACCGCGAGTTCATAAGAAGTTCTCCGATATGGCGAGTTGTTGTAATAATTATAGACTGAGCACTTCCTCGGCCGATACCGTGTTTGGATCCTTTGCCAGCGACGATGAAGACGAAACTCTTTTCTCCTCTTGCGAACGATCCACGGCCTCTGATCGTTGCAAGAGCTTTTCGTCGGAATCGAGCATTGACTGTTACGAAACTCGATTGTCCACTATCGACGAAATGCCGAGGAATTCGCGCCGGTCAAAAACACCAAAAACCAGGCGGAGATCCAAGAATCTTTCAAGACGAAAGTCGTCCCCGCCGGTTTTGCTGGATGAAGATCCATATTTATCCTTAGGGCGCGGAAAGGCTTTGTCTTCTTCGGAATCCGCCAAATTAGAGTCGAAAGACTCGAATATTGATGCAAATGCAGAGCAGAGCATGTTAAGCTCTCTGCTAAACAGCGAGGCAGAGGATAATTTTGAGGTGAATGCAAAGACATGGAAAGCAGGAGGGTGCGGCTATAGGCGGGATGATATAAGGACCGTGATTTATAAAACGTCAGATTTTCGTCATAGTCAGCATTGTCTACCATTTTCTATGGTCGCCTGCACCAGAGATGGCCGTGTCCGAAAGAGTAAAGTAAGAACTCCAAGAAAACCCTCGCCTACGAAGAAAATCGCTCCAAATTCTTCCGGCAAGAAACGCTCCCCTCGGAGGAAATCCGAGAAAAGGGAGAGCCTCGTCCCAGCTGATATCGACGGCAAGGTCGGAGAAAGCGTTGCCGTGGTGAAAAGCTCAGAGGATCCCTACCATGATTTCAGGGATTCAATGCTCGAAATGATTCTGGAGAAGCAGATTTTCCAGGCCAACGATCTGGAGAAGCTTTTGCAGTGTTTTCTCTCGTTAAATTCTCGCCAGCATCACGGGGTAATCGTCGAGGCTTTTACGGAGATCTGGGGAGCCATCTTCCACGGCACCAAAAATCCCTCTACGCCTGATTTCTGACGCATATGACAGGTGCCTTAAACAATTCGAAGAGCAATAAATTTATGTTTAAATGTTTCAAGTTATTCTGAGCATTCAACTTCAGTTTGAAAACAAATTTACTTTTACTTTCTTAATACAGATTTAGCTGGAAGCCAAATTGGAAAATTCTCGTGTAGAACGCGCTGAGAATCGAACCCGAGCCAATGAAAACTGGATGTAGTGCTATATAGCTGATTTAGTTTAGTGCTATATAGCCCGCTGTATATAACACATTCAAAATAAAAACGACGCAATGTGTGCTGACAAATCTAGATTTCTCCATTCAGCACTGGCTTATGCTTTAAATTTTGGCCTGACAAGGTATATGAATGTTTTTGATGTCAGTAATAGTACAGTAGTTGGCTCTGTGTATTTCAGTTACGATTTTCGGGCAAATAATTTTTTTTCTCACCGTGAATTAATGCTTCTGCAACTTTTTCCTAATGCTTCTGCGAACCCAATGCGCTGTCTGTCTTACTTACTGTCCGTCTACCCACATCCCAAACAAATTTGCGCCTGTACGTAAATAGTAACAGTATGTGGAATGGTTATTCATGGGCGGTTTCCGCGCACACGACTTGGAAGTCTGGTTATGATCTCGATTCGATTCCTCGATTACCACCGTATATAAAATATGTATATTCGTCGGTTGAAGAGAAGGAAAATGCATGGTTGACGGTCGGTTCCAAAGGTACGTCTGGTAGATATGGCAGCCATGCATTTGCACGTCTTTTCGAGCAAGAACGAACACCAATGAACCAGAATCTGCTTCATCTGATTGTCCACAGAATCAATCAACATAGTCAAGAGCAATAGTTATTTCTAATAATCAATATTTTCAAGAGCAATAGTTATTTCTAATAATCAATATTTTCAAAACCAATAGTTATTTCTTCCACCATGAACCTGATAATGTTAGTGGGCCATCAATGTTCTGCATTCGACAGGAAAAGCACGTATCTTTTTTGACTTTGCATTTCGCTCTTTATTTTGAATCAGTGAATGAAAGTTTCATGATACTTGCCTATTGGACTATGATTCAGAGTAGGTCTGTTGGTTATAGTGTCAGTAGGTTCCACTTTCGGCGCTTTTACCTTGAGAACTTTTGAAGGTTGCAATCCCACTTTCTCCACATTAATGTTAATTCCATGAAGGGTACTATAAATATTTTATTTTAATTTTTAAATATTTTTCAGTTTCAGTTTGGCGTTTGGTGGAAATTTATGTCAGAAATCATTGGAATGAGGAATGATAATTTTTCAGTTAATTTCATGAAGGGTACTATAAATTTTTATTTATTTTTAAAATATTTTTTAGTTTCAGTTTGGCCTTTGGTGGGAAGTTTACGTCAGAAATGATGGGAATGAGGAATGATAATTTTCGGTTGTTAAATTTATATAAATTGAGTGTTTATGGGGATTTTTCCAATTTTATATGTTTTTATTAAAAACTATAGTATAAGTGATGAAAAATGACTATTTCACTCAAAAATTGTATTGTTTAATTTTAATGAAAATTGTTCATTATTTGCATAATTTTTTGATGATGAATGTATGAGTTAGTACTATGTAAGTTTATCATAAAGTAGATTTATTACTTAATGTGTTTTTATCTAGAATTTATTAAGATAAAATTTGAAAAGAGATTAGATATCTAAAATATTTAGGAAACCTATGGTTATAGTGTACTAGATTTTCTTCAATGGCTTTAACTAACAATTCTATGAGTTAACAATGAACCAAATTTCCAAGGCAAGCTAGATGTGTAGATGTGGTGCTAGGAAGCCATGTTAAAAGAAAGAGATTACTTGGTCTTCGAAATGGGTAATCATAGTAAGTTGGAGTCCCCTATCATTATAAAGTACACCTTGCATTTGGGATGAAAGGTTCCCATTCCCCATACCCCTCATGAAGTTTAGGATTTCCTTTTACATTTTAGTTTATAAGGGGTGTTGTATGAAACTCATCATTTAGCCTTTTAGATGACCACTTATGGCAAGTTTTCATTCTGGGCATTTTTAAACAAGTCAACATGTATGGTGACTTGAATGATCAATACAATGAGATTAAGTAGAGTGAGGCATGGTATTGACCTTTGGGGCTTCACCTTATTAATCAATATCTTACCACTTTCATTCATAAAGGGTTTTTTTTAATTGTGAAAACTAGAATAATAGTAGGTATTGGGGTTGTGATGCGGGTAGAGGAATTTACAAGTACTAGGAGATATAAAAAGGGGTGTTTCATAATAATAGGGGATATCTATTAAAAATAAGGACTATTTTTATTAAAAAGATGTATTGGGAGGAGAGGTTCAATAAAAAGGATCTTGGTGGGGTTTTATAAATATCTAATGAGATGAGAGATATTCTTTAAATCTCATGAGCATAGGAGATATGAAATAAGTTGACTAAGTGGAGATTTTGTGGTATTGAAAAAGGTTCACTACACTTTGTCCATGGGGTTTTACCTTGATAATTAGTGAAATGGTAAATATGGCTCATCATGTCTTAAATATTCTAGAACTACGTTGAAATCTACAAGTGCAAACTATATTACATTAATGCACCATTAAACCAAGTGAATCTCATTTCATGGTTAACACCCTTCAATAAAGCAACGGTTTCTCTAGTTTTAGATTTAAAAAATAGAACAAAGAAGCTACCATGCTACTTAGAGTTCAATGGCGCAAGGAATCCTATCACCTAAGTGAGCTCCTTTCAAATATTTATATTGGAAAGGAAGGATTTAACTACACAATATATATACCTAACCTAATTTGATTGAGTGAAATAATAAAAGTAGAAGAGGTGGCTGAGTGTTTAACTCTTGAGATAAATCAAACATCTAGGATGGGAAAACCCCTTGATCTACAATTTTGTCCAAGAGCAAAGCCTCCGATCAAGAGTGATGAGAGATTTAGATAGCCTTCTTCGATGCAATGAAAAACTTCTATATCAAGGAGATGTAAAACAATTGAGTTCTTTGCCTTGAGTAGAGGTGCTAGATCTTGTTAAATATAACCCCAATATTGGGCCTAGGATGTAGCAATTAGTAATCATATGTACGTTACTACTTTTTGAGGGTCTTGGAGAAGTTCCAATGCAAGTAACCCCACCAAGACATAGTGTTATACAACCTAATTTTCATGAATAATTTATCCTATATATGTCTTTAAACCTGATCCAAGATTAACATATTTAGAGTGGTAAGCTTGAACTCTACATTCAACAAAGACCAATTTTTCAAATCTCTAGTCTAGCCATCGAAAAGGTTAGTGATCTCTTGAATGCCCCTTTTAAGCATGGAGTTGGCTAAAAGCTAACTAGACTTTTCCAGGGGCTTGTCACTATAAAGCGTTGCAAGGGACCCACCATAAAATATGCTTATTGAAAGTAACCCTTAATCCAAAAGAGTTTCCTCTCCAATGGAGCCTAGGTTTAATAGCTTCCCAAGATTTCTATATGATCTTTTTTATGAAGGTCCCTATGAACTCAAGCTAAGAGAGAGTAATTGAAAAAGGTTGTCCACTATGATTCCTCAAAGCTTTAATTCCAAGAGGGGCTCACTTAACAGTGTACTTTTGAAGATGCATTTTCCAATCCTTATCACCTTCAATAGATTGGAGGATCCATTTAGCAGAAAGAGCACATGCTTGAATATATCAAATGACCTCATGAATACTATCCCAGTGTAGCTAGCAATAAAGGCTCCATTTTACATGTTGAAGCCCATTTTACCTTAATCATTTTTCCAAAAGAAAATCCCTAAGAAGCTTATCTAAGTTTTTCAATCCCTTTGAGAAGGCACACAAGATGAGGTGTAGTAAAAATGGGCGGTTTCCAATGCTTTAATGTGAATTTGGAACTTAGAAATCACCACGAGAGTTGATTTATAATCCATTTATCAATCTTCTTTGTTTTTGTTTGAAACACCATCTCCCAAATCTCCTTAGGCAAGCCTTAAAAGGAAAATGAAATCCCAAGGAAGTGGATGATTGGATTGACCAAAGCCATGACCACTTAACCTTAGCTTAACTACTCACACATATCATGCTAATTCAAATATGTAACTACATTTCATCTTTCTCAATCTCAAAACTAGAAGCCTCATAAAAGATATGATATGATCTAGGGTATTTTCCATAAAGCATTTATCTTCTAGCAATTTTAGGAATGAATTATTGGACAAATGACCATTAACCATTTTTGTAGCAATAACTCAATAAAGATTATCATACATCTATTCTACATAATTTTATACATACACATACGTAGATATGTAGAGAGGTAATCAATATGACAACATCGAGCTTGATCAATTTGTTATAGCTAAGTAATCTCCAAACTCTCGAACCATACATAATGTCTTATAATGTTTAATATAAAAAATTTGATGAAAGGGTTATTTACTAGTCTAACTACCAATGCACAAATCAATCAACCAATTAGAGAGGTCCATTGACTCCTTGACTTTCCTACATTTTCAACTTATATAATAACTTCATTAATTGTGTAATCTAGTCAACTATCATACCAAAATTCAACTATGCTTTGACATGAATACAATAATTATGAAGGAGTTCTTCAGCTTAGACATGATGTAACTAACTATTCAAGAATAATATTATATGAAATTAAGTTAATGTCCTAAACCTACCATCATCTCAAAAATAGTCATAAAATTTGTATAATGATAGGTCCTAGTTCAAGGGCTAAATAACATTTTTTCTTGTTTGAAAAAGCAAGTATTGGTTCTTCCAAACCATTTAGGAAATGCAGACTATATCAAAATGTTTCCAACAAGGTATCACATTATAGAACCAAAGTTCATATGCATAAATATAGCCCTAGGAAGGTGATCCAAATCTTTTAACTTCAAGGATGCATTTAGAATTGCATATAAAAGAACATAATAACCAAGTAAATTAAGACCACATGAAAATAAGCAGAAAATATAAGGAAACATGAGATCAAGGACACAACGATTTGATTACAGAGTTTACCCGATGTGGGCTATGTTTCCGGGCCCTGCTCAATAGTGGGAAGGCCTTATTTTATTAAGTGGCATCAAAGAAATCTGTTACAAACAACTTTACAAAATTGACCCTTATACCTCCAATTTGGATGATGACCTAAAAATGGAGAGCTCAGTTGGAGAAAGTAACTACATGAATGGATTCGTGGTGCAAAAATGTGCAAAATCGACTATCAACTTGCCCAATTATGAAACTAGCACCTCTGGCCCTCTAAGGGAATCTTTTTGAAATCTTAAGATATGCTCATGTTGGATATACTAAGAGGG
Source organism: Pinus taeda (assembly GCA_000404065.3). NCBI lineage: Eukaryota > Viridiplantae > Streptophyta > Pinopsida > Pinales > Pinaceae > Pinus > Pinus taeda. The sequence goes on from APFE031666975.1 coordinate 25,403, forward strand.
GGGTGAATCAGTATTTCTTATAAAAAAAATTTAATTGTTCTAGTGATAGCCAAAACATATATAGATATGTATATGTATACACAGAACACAGAAATCAACAGCTGGAATTAATGCTTTTATTAACACTCAACACAATGCAATGAAATAACTACAATATAAGTATAAATCTGATTGTGAATAGTTGCCAAGCTCCAACTTAGACTTCGGTGAGGCTCCAACCTCCAGAGCACCAACTCTGTTTTGTAGTGGTTCTGCACTTAGGAGCACCTACCCCTAATGACTTTAGTCTTGTTTAGTTTTGAGGCTCCAACCTCTTGGGCTCCAACCCAACCTTGGTATAAACTGGTATGCTGCTACACTATTAAGTTGAGGTTCACTCACTCCTACTCTCCTGCCTCTGCTGCTTCTACTGCCTCTACAGCCTCCGCTGCTTCCGCTACCTCTTCTGCCTCTATTGCTTTTTCTACCTCACACTCTGGTTCTTCATCACAACAACAACACCAACAGTTCTCTGTTTTTACTGTTTTATACATTCCCATGCCTTTGTCCATTCGTTTCTGCTTACACCACCTCTTAGGCTTCCTCCTCGGTCGTTGCGGCTTTCTCTGTGCTGTGCAAGTTCACTGAATTTCTGAGGACACGTAGATTCATTTAAGAGGTCCAAACTCCATGGAGAACACATCTTACTAGTTACGATTGTAACAATGCTCCTTTAGCAATGATTGTGGGCATGCATAGAGTTCTGCTTCTTTTAATGGATTTCCACATCCAATCACAATCAATATCGCCATGACTCACCCCATTTACCTGACGTTTAGCCTATTCCTGTATCGAGTCCATCCTTAAATCACAATCGGTGATTCGTGACTCTCGGGGGTCCTTTATATATCAGACCCATGACTTTGCCGATGGCCGACAGCCGATCCTCCACTGCTCCGATGGATCGGATGCGATATGGCATTAAGCAGCAGTTGATAACCCCTTTAGGTCTGTGTGTAATCGCAATCGCAGTTTATAGCGCCATCCTTTTATAACTTGCAATGGATCACTTCCGACATGGTGGACGTGATATAGCATTGAGTCAAAATATAATGTAGCGATGGGTCCGCATACATTCATCGCAATCGGGGGTTGCCCTTAGCGGAGGTCCGATGCGATATCGTTATCGGCGATCACAAGTTGCACAGGGTCGGGGCTTGACGTTAACTCAGACCACTCCATTTTTTGTGATGCAATATTAGGTGTCGGACCCGACATGACTCATCGCTCCCGTGTAATAAATTTCAAGTCTGGTTTCCGCCTCCAATAGGTAATGATATATATATGTGAGTTTTGGCCTCCGATAGTGTATTGTCGAGGATGCATGGTTTGCCCACTGATAGTGTTAAGGCTGCTCCCGATAGTGTTTAAATGCATGCATATATATATATATTGTTCCATTGTTTTTTACTTTGTTTGTATATATAATATATAATATATAAATATATATATATATATAATATATATATATATATTCTCCGCTTATGAAACTTACTCTTGGCATATGTAATATGCGATAGCTCTACTCCTCCGATAGAGTATTCCTTTAGCATTGTTGCTCTGATAGCTATTACCTGCATGCATATAATCTCTGTGATGACTTATTTGCATGCCTCCATTGGCTTTATCTGCTCTTTGCATTGTTTGCTCCTCTAGTGGCTCTGTTTCCTCCTCTTGGCTCCGATAACTTTGTGTGCTCCTCTTGGCTCGGTCTACTCCTTGAATATTGCCATATTGACATCAATGGCAATCTGTGTCCAACAATCTCCCCCTTTGTTATTCATGGCAATATTCTTCTGCTCTCTCTCCCCCTTTGACATCAATGGCAAAGGAATGCATATGGACTCCCCCTGTCAACCTGCTCCCCCCGTCCTGTTACATCCTTATGAATGAAGTTGAGTGATGATAAAGAAATAACTCCCATCCTTTGACGCAAATGTTAGAATGTTTCTCGAGGAAGAGGTTTTGTGAAAATATCAGCTATCTGCTCCTTCGTACTGATATATTTCAGGATGATGTTTCCTTCAGTTACTTGCTCACGGAGAAAATGATACTTGATTGGTATGTGTTTGGTTCTTGAGTGCATCACTAGATTTTTGCTGAGACTGATAGCACTTGTGTTGTCACAATAGACGGTAATTGGTTGATCTGTACATATGTCGAGATCTTTTAGAGCTTCCTTCATCCATAGTATCTGAGAACAACAGTTTGCTGTAGCAATATACTCGACTTTGGCTGTGGATAATGATATGGATGATTTTTTTTTGCTGAGCCAGGATACCAAACAGTCTCCTAGGAAGAATGCATTTCCACTACTACTTTTCCGATCATCTATACTTCCAGCCCAATCAGCGTCGGTGTATGCAGTTACAGTCAGTGTTGAGTTCTTTGGGTACCAAAGACCAAAATCAGGAGTGCCCTTCAGATATCTGAGAATTCTTTTTACAACTAATAAATGGGATTGTTTGGGAGAAAATTGAAATATTCCCACCATTCCTACTACTTGCATTATGTCTAGTTGTGTAGCTGTTAAGTATAGAAGGGCTCCAATCATTGACCTGTAATGAGTTGCATCTACTAGAGGGGAGTCATCATCTTTGCTTAGTTTGCAGTTTGTGGTCATAGGTGTGCTCATGGGTGCACAGTCCTCCATTCCATATTTTTTGAGTATGTCTTTTATATATTTGGTTTGAGATATACACAATCCTGCTCTGGTTTGAGATACTTGAAGTCCAAGGAAGTGGGACAGCTCTCCTATCATTGACATCTCAAACTCTTTCGACATGCTTTGAGGAAATTCATGGCTCATTTCATCATTATTACTAGCAAAAATCAGATCATCGACATAAACAAGAGCAACTAGTAACTTACCTTCATCTGTCTTTATGTATAGATTACTCCTAGCCACTCCCTTTTTGAAGCCTTGTTGTAGGTAGTGATCCAATCTTGCATACCAAGCTCTAGGAGCTTGTTTCAACCCATATAAAGCCATTTTCAACTTACAGACTAAGTCCTTACCTACTGTTAGATCAAAACCTTATGGATGCTCCATGTAGACTTCCTCCTTGAGTTCCCCATTTAGAAATGCTGATTTCACGTCCATTTGATAGATTTTGAATCATTTTGAGCAAGCAAATGCCAAGAACATCCTGATAGCTTCATACGGGCCACTGGAGCAAATGTCTCTTCAAAGTAAATTCCTTCAATTTGTGAGTAGCCTTTGCAGACAAGTCTTGCCTTGTTTCTGATAACCTGTCCTTCCTCATTCATTTTATTTTTGAACACCCATTTGGTTCCTATTTTGTTTTTGTCCTTTGGACAAGGTACCAGCTCCCATGTTTTGTTCTTCTCAATTTGGGACATTTCTTCTTCCATGGCTTTTATCCAATGCGGATCCTTACTTGCTTCTGTAAATGTTTCTGGTTCTTTCATAGATAGGAGGGCAATGAATTTTCTCTTGGGTGCGATCGTTATCCTTCTTCGGGTCTGCACACCTTCATCTCTATCACCAATGATCTACTCTTCTGGATGATTTCTTTGGACATACTTCATATTTGAAGGGGCATTAGGCGGTTCTCTTTCCTCTTCTTCTTCTTCTTCTTCCTCATCTATTTCTTCTTCTTTAGGTTCTTCTTCTTCAATGAGAGAGTCGTCTTCAGGTTCTTCAATTTCCTTTTCTGGAAGATCTTCATCAACCTTTACATCAATGCTTTCCACTATTTTCTTCAGTCGATAATTGTAGCACTTGTAAGGCTTGCTCCGTGTAGAGTATCCAAGAAATATCCCTTCATTAATCTGAGAATCAAACTTTCTAGGTGAGCCATCATTTATTTTTATGAAGCACTTGATTCCAAAGATCTTGAAGTACTTCACCAAAGCAGGTCTTCCTTTCCATAGCTCATAAGGAGTTTTTTCACAATTTTGTCTTAATTGAGTTCGATTCAGTGTATAGATAGTTGTCCCTACTGCTTCTCTCCAAAATTTAGGTTGTAAGTCTGCTGCTAATAACATAGTTCTTGCCATTTCTTGGAATGTTTCATTTCTTCTTTCAACTACCCCATTTTGTTGAGGTCTTCTGGCAGCCAAGAATTCCCTTTTAATTCCATGAATATTACAAAACTCACTAAATTCGTTTGATGTGAATTCTCCCCCTCGGTATGTTCCGAGGCACTTAATTTTTGAGCATTTTTCATTTTCTACAAGGGCTTTTAGATTCTTAAAACACTCAAACATTTTAGATTTATAGTTTATGAAATATATCCACATCATTCTAGTATAATCATCAACAAATAACCCAAAGTACCTCTCTCCTTGGAGTGCTTGATTTCTAGTTGGCCCACACACATCAGCATGGATGATCTCTAAGGGCTTCGATGTATAGAGCTCCTTTGTCTTGTGGCTGGTTATGGTCTACTTTCCATGTTGACATGGACCACACACTGCTTGATTTGGTTTGGACAACCTTGGGATGTCTCGTACAGCTTTGCTCTTGCTGATATTGATCAGATTTTCGAAGCTTGTATGTCCAAGTCGCTTGCGCCACAACCAACTCTCATCTGTCTGAATTAAGTAGCATTTATTTTGTTGAATCTTGTTCAGAATGTAAATGTTGTCTGATGTTCTCACCCCTTGTACCACAAGTTTCCCTGAGGCAGAGTTCCTTATTTCACAGTCTTTGGTGCTGAAAACAACCTTATGTTCTTGATCACAGATTTGGCTGACACTCAGGAGGTTGTGTTTGAGCCTGTCAACTAGCAGAGCATCTTGAGCTTTTCCTTTCCCATTGATCAGAGTAATTTTTCCTTTTCTTGCAATTCTGTCTGATCTGCTTCCAAAGGACACATTCCATTCCTTTTTTCTCAGTGAGACAAACTTCCTTCTATCTCCTGCCATGTGTCTGGAGCACCCACTATCTACAAAACCACTGGTTTTCATTATTTTGAGAATATAGAGCTAGGCCACATTTTTCCATGCTGGAGTTCTTGCTACTTGTCTTTCTTCCTTTGAGTGGACAGTCTTGTTCATAGTGTCCATTATTGTAGCAGAAAGAGCAAATCAGATCAAATTTGGTCAAGGGATCAAATGAATTGAACGTTTTGATTTGTCCCTGCCTTTTGGGGGCATATGAGTTGATTATTCGGTCCTTTAGATTTGTCTTTTCACTTCTGCGAGCCATATAATGCCTAGCTTGATGACCAACGTTTTTACATTGAAAGCAGTGTCCAAGAAAGATAGTTTTGTACTTGTTGAAGCAACCATGATTTGAGTCGATTTCCATCCTGGGAATTACTCCTCCCTCGTTCTTCAGATTTGCGATGGGCCCTTGGTGGAGTACAGGTTTGTATTTGTTGTAGTGTCCATGATTCGACTCCACATTCTTCTTTGGAGTAATTCTCTCTCTATTCTTGAGATCGGGGATGCACTGTTGATAACATACTTTTTCATCTTTTGGATTGTAGGAAAGTGTACCTGCATAGCTTTTCACACTATTCTTAGTGCTTGAGGATTCTCCTTTGAAACCTATTCCAGACTTTTCATGTTGAGGTTTTTGATTTTTCAGAATAGTCTCAAGTATTTGAGAGCTTTTACAACCCTTTTTAATTTGCTCCAACTCCTTTCTCAGAGACACTATTTCGCTTCGCATTCTTCACAAGTCTCTTCTTTTTCTTTAAGCTTTTCTTCCAAGAGATCTTCTCTCCTTCTTATTTCCTCATTTTCCACTTTGAGAGAAATGATTTTGTTTCGTAGTTTCTCATTTTCTTCAATGGCACTTATTAACAGTTCATCTACATTTCCTTCTAGCCCTGAGTCATCATCATCTGTGAGTGCCATGAATAATGCTTCTTGGCTTTCATCATGATCACTTTCCTCATCTGATTTCTTTTTGATGACCATAAACTCATCCTCATTAGACTCATCTTGCTTGGAGAAGAAGTTTTTCTTATTGAACCCTTTCTTTTTATGTGCCATTCTTTTAGAAGTTTCTTCATCATCACTGTCATGTTTATGAGGACTATTTGCTGCATAATGACCTATTTTACCACATTTAAAACAGATAAGAGGATACTTGCCTTTAAGCTTAGATCCTCTCTTCAGCTTTCGTACAAATTGAGCCAATTCAGATTCCACATCTGAATCATCACTACAATCATTCCTTTCTTTCCCATTCTTTGACTTTGAGGCCTTGAATGCTGCATATTTGGAGCTTGGGCCACCTTTCCTCATTTCATAGGTAGTGAGAATTCCATGGAGTTCATCCATTTTGAGGGTATCTATATCCTTTGCTTCTTCTATAGCACTTATTTTGGAGTCAAATCTATCTAGAAGAGACCTTAACACCTTTTGAACAATGGTACTTTCTTCAATTTTTTCATCCAATCCTTTCAGGGAATTTACCACTTCAGCGACTCGGAGGAGGTATGCTGCAATGTTTTCTTCATCTTCCATCCTCAAACTTTCAAATTATCTTCTGTGAGTTTGAAGCTTTGCCTTTTTTACTTTTGAGTCTCCATCGTACAAGCTAACTAGCTCCTCCCACATTTCTTTGGCAGATGTAGAATGCATGATTTTTGTAAACTCGGAATTAGTGATTCCACGGGTGATGGAGTTCATGGCCTTTGCATTTGCGATGTAGGCTTTTCTCTCGTCTTGGTCTATTGGAAGAGTGGTAGTCGTTTTGTATTCATTTCGAACAAAATGCCAGACTTCAGGTCCAAGGGACATTAAGTAGTAGGTCATTATTTTCTTCCAGAAACCAATGTTAGTGCCATCGAACAAAGGAGGTCTTCTTGATGCTTCGTGATTTCTCATCATGGCTGTGGATCCTTCTTCAAGATGTTAGGCTAGTATGAAGAAGCCTACTTTGATACCAATTGTTGGAAATACTGAGAGGGGGGTGAATTAGTATTTCTTATAAAAAAAATTTAATTGTTCTAGTGATAGCCAAAACATATATAGATATGTATATGTATACACAGAACACAGAAATCAACAACTAGAATTAATGCTTTTATTAACACTCAAGACAGTGCAATGAAATAAATACAATATAAGTATAAATCTGATTGTGAATAGTTGCCAAGCTCCAATTTGGACTTCAGTGAGGCTCCAACCTCTAGAGCACCAACTCTGTTTTGCAGTGGTTCTATGGATTCATATCTGAGATTTGGATTTGGAATCGGCAAGCAACTTGATCTCACTAGCTCAAGAGTACCGAACCAATGTAATGGATTTGGAATTGATTGGAATGGTCGGTCGTTTAGTTAGAAGGAGCCGGATGAACTGTATCCCTGTACTACACTTAGGAGCACCTACCCCTAATGACTTTAGTCTTGTTTAGTTCTGAGGCTCCAACCTCTTGGGCTCCAACCCAACCTTGGTATAAACTGGTATGCTGCTACACTCTATTTAGCTGAGGTTCACTCACTCCTACTCTCCTACCTTTGCTGCTTCTGCTTCCTCTACAGCCTCCATTGCTTCTGCTACCTCTTCTGCCTCTGCTGCTTCTGCTACCTCACACTTTGGTTCTTCATCACAACAACAACACCAACAGTTCTCTGTTTTTACTGTTTTATACATTCTCATGCCTTTGTCCATTCGTTTCCACTTACACCACCTCTTAGGCTTCCTCCTTGGTCGCTACGGCTTCCTCTACGCTGTACAAGTTCACTGACTTTCTGAGGACACATAGATTCATTTGAGAGGTCCAAAACTCCACGGAGAACACATCTTACTGGTTACGACTGTAACAACGCTCCTTTAATAATTATTATGGGCATGCACAAAGTTCTGCTTCATTTAATGGATTGCCACATCCAATCACAATCAATATCGACATGAATCACCCCATTTACCTGACGTTCAGCCTATTCCTGTATCGGTTCCATGCTTAAATCACAATTAGTGATTTGTGACACTCGGGGGTCCTTTATATATCGGATCCATGACTCCACCGATGGCCGACGACCGATCCTCCACTGCTCCGATGGATCGGATGCGATATGGTATTAAGTAGAAGTTGATAACCCCTTCGGGTCTGTGTGTAATCACAATCGCAGTTTATAGCACCATCCCTTTATAACTTGCTATGGATCACTTCCGACATGGCAGACATGATATAACATTGAGTCAAATTGTAATGTAGCGGCGGGCCCGCATACGTTCATTGCAATCGGGGGTTACCCTTGGTGGAGGTCCGATGTGATATCGTTATCGGCGATCGCAAGTCGCACAGGGTCAGGGCTTGAAATTAACGCAGACCACTCCATTTTTTGCGATGCGATATTAGGTGTCGGACCCGACATGACTCACTACTCTTGTGTAATAAATTTCAAGTCCGGTTTCCGCCTCTGATAGGTAATGGTATATATACGTGAGTTTTGGCCTCCGATAGTGTATTTTTGGGGATGCATAGTTTGCCCATTGATAGTGTTAAGGCTGCTCCCGATAATGTTTAAATGCATGCATATATATATTGTTCCATTGTTTTTACTTTGTTGGTATATATATATATATATCTATATATATAAATATATATAATATATATATATAAATATATATTATATATATATATATAGCTCCGCTTATGAACCTCACTCTTGGCATATGTGACATACGATAGCTCTACTCCTCCGATAGAGTATTCCTTTGGCATTGTTGCTCCGATAGATGTTATTTGCATGCATATAAGCTCTTCGATGACTTATTTGCATGCCTCCATTGGCTCTATCTACTCTTTGCATTGTTTGATCCTCTGGTGGCTCTGTCTCCTCCTCTTGGCTCCGATAGCTTTGTGTGCTCCTCTTGGCTCTGTGTACTCCTTGAATATTGCCATATTGACATCAATGACAATCTGTGTCCAACAACTCACTCAGGGTTCTGCACCCTAGGGACGCTCAGGGTTCCATCGCTCCTCCAATGGTCCACCTCCATTAGTTTGTCAACTGAATGATTTAAATTTAAATATATTTTGTTGGGTGAAGCCACCAAGGAATGAGCCTGCGATTTGTTGGTGGTAGATCCAACTAGATTGATGGAGGTCCCAATTTTGAACCCCTCGCCTCCCATAATAGTCAATTTTTTTTTTAATTTTTTATTTATGTAAGGCAATAAAAGGTTGGCACGGTTGGCAGTTGCATGTAATGTTGAACAATGGTTCGAAATTTTGGCTATGGCGCGACGGTTTATATTATATATGGTGTATGTTGGTTCCGAGGGTCGGGCAGGTCCATCGAGGGTGGCTCGCCCACCACATTTTTAATATACAATATATATCAATTTGTTGGGTTTTGATTCACTGGGTTTGACTGTCGGCCAACCACCCTTTATATATTTTTTATTGTTTGATTTAGAATCAACTATATGAAAATTTCTCACTGGAAAATAAGGGATATTATGCAAATTAAGTAGGCGACAAATTCACCTATTATGACCGCCAAATTCTGTGCACCGGAATTCTACCAATTTGTTTTCTCATTAAGATTGCCACTTGGTCAAGTTTGACCTAAACTTTGACTATCCATTAGGGGAATTTTGAGGTCTAAAATGGGACTTAGTAGGAAATTATAAAATAATAGTGGAAATAATAAAATAATATTAGTTTACATCATCAAATTTTAGAGGGAAAAAGAAAAAAACTATTTTTTCAACTCGTATTTTCAACTTATCTCCCTATGGGTTTACTCAAATTTCGAGCGGAAACACTCGTTGGATGCATAATTTGATTCCTCATTCAAGGAGTACCCATGTTGCATACTTTCGATGTACCTTGCTACATGCAAAATGATAAATACATGAAAAACGTGATTGCAATCACGTTTTTCGATGTGTTTCTCATTTTTCATGTAGTGGGGTCCATCGAAAGGATGCAACATGGGTACTCCTTGGATGAACAATTAAATTTTGCAGCCAATGAGTACTCTTGCTCAAATTTTAAGTAAACCCATAGGGAGATAAGTTGAAAATACAAGTTGAAAAAGTTGTTTATTATGTTATTATGTTTTAATATTTTTACTTTTTTACTCAAAAAATGGTGAATCATCCCCCATGATTGACATCATCATCTTGAATCCTATTTGTTCTTATAAAATTTATTTTGGCTGTACATTTTTCTTAGGAAACCCATTTTAGACCTCAAAATTCCCCTAATGTATAACTTGAGCATACGAACTCGGATTTGAGTGTCGTTCGCACCGTTGGAATCAAGGTGAGGTGACGAGCACTACAACCTGGCCCTAGCTTCACTTCCATATGATGACTTTGATTTCTGATCTATTTTCAAGGCCACTTGTATTTCTAGATCCTCCCGAATCATTCCTCCCTAGTAAGGAGCTTTTGGAGCTCCAAAATCTTTATTAGTGAATTGGAAAGTGAGGGAATTTCTCTCTTACTTTCTCCTTTTCCATCCATCGAGCCTTACTTGTATGCATTCCTTTGAAGCCAATACGAAGATACTCCATGTTTCCACCTCTCCCCATTGTGAAGTCTTGGTATTCTTGCTGAGAATGATGTCCTTTGGTAGCTTTTCCAAGTATTCAGGTGTAATATCATCCACTATAGGGACCTATCCAACCTCTTCGGTGTCCATGATCAACGAAGGCTCATAAAGCTTCAAGTTTTCAATGTTCACCACTGAGTACATCTACATGTATGCTCGCAAATCGAGACAAAAATAATTGTCTCCAATCTTCTCCAACATGGTGAATGGGCCATATCGGATTGGTCACAACCTATTTCCTTCCTCTTTCACTCTATCTTTTCTGATGTGGAGACACACTTTGTCTCCAACCTAGAACTGGTGATCGACTCAGTGCTTTTCTTGTTGGGATTTGTATTTATCTTGAATCTTCTCTAGTATCTCCTACACTACTTGGTGAATCAACTGAATCTGTTGAATGAAACTTTGCGCTTTGTCCCTGTCATCTTGCCCACTAGAATATCCATCTCTCCCAAACACCATGTCTAAGGGATCCTTTGGTAAATAACCAAACATTCTCGAAAGGTGAGCTTTGCGTGGATGAATGAATTGCTCGGTTGTATGCATGTTGTACATAAGGATGTTGCTCGTCCCACAACTTAGGATGCTTGCCACAATAGCCTCGGAGTAAGTGTATCACTGTGCAGTTGACAACCTTGTTTATCCTTCAGTCTGTAGAGGAAATGTCGTTCTTCTCTTCAACTTGGTGTTCATCATTCTCCACAAACTCGTCCAAAACTCTCCAAGAAAGTGAGAGTCTCGATCAGACACAATGGATGTGGGTAGCCCAAAGTGGACCGATACAAATTGGAAGAAGAGATGAGCAGTTTGTTTTGCAGTGACCTAATTTTTACAAGGCATTAATACACACATTTTGCTAAACCGATCCACAATGACATAAAAAAAGTTATGACCTCTCCTAGACAAGGGAAGTCTGCCTACAAAATCCATTGGCACACTTTCCCATGGAGGAATCGGAACAGGGAGTGGTGTGTAGAGCCCCAATTTCTATTAGTAGGCTTGCTAATTGAACACAACACACATCCCTTTACATGTCAAGTCACAAATTTTTCATGTGAGGCTAATAACATAACCTTTGCAAATGACACAAAGTTTTCCCTACATCGAAATGACCTAACACAAGAGAGGTGTGTTCCTCTTTGATTACATGTATTCTTTCATTAGTGGGGATACAATTTTTTCCAAGGTGATACAACAACTTTCCCTACAAAAGGTAATTATCCACCCGTGATCCATGAGTCATGTTTGCATAAATCTCCTTAAAATCATCACCATCGACATATTGTTCAACATAACCATTAGGGGAATTTTGAGGTCTAAAATGGGCCTCCTAAGAATAATGTACAACCAAAATAAACTTTATAAGAACCAATAGGACTCAATATGATGATGTCAACCATGGGGGACGATTCACCATTTTTGGATTAAAAGAGTAAAAAGACTAAAAAATAATAAGATAATAAAACTACTTTTTCAACTCGTATTTTCAACTTATCTCCCCAATGTTTTACTCAAATTTCAAGCGGGAGTACTCTTGGATGCAAAATTTAATTCCTCATCCAAGGAGTACCCATGTTGCATACTTTCGATGGACCTCGCTACATGAAAAATGAGAAATACATGAAAAAATGTGATTCCAATCATGTTTTTCATGTATTTGTTATTTTTCATATAGTAGGGTTCATTGAAAGTATGCAACATGGATACTTGGATGAGGAATCAAATTTTGCATTCAACAAGTGTTTCCACTCGAAATTTGAGTAAATCCATAGGGAGATAAATTGAAAATATGAGTTGAAAAAATGATTTTTTCTTTTTTCTCTCTAAAATTTGATGATGTAATCTAATATTATTTTATTATTTCCACTAATATTTTATAATTTCCTTAGGAGACTCATTTTAGAGCTCAAAATTCCCCTAATGTTTCAAAAGCTAAATATGTATTTTGAAAAACTATAAATGCAAAAAAAGGAGGGCGAGAAAGCATATCTGCCACTTTGTTGTTGGTGCCCTTCTTGTATTTTATTACCAAGTGAAATTGTTGAAGGAATCCCATCCATATGAAATGATGTGCCTATTGAAGCTTGGTATTTGACTAAAGGTAATGCAAGTGCTGGTGATTTGTGTGAATGATGGTCTCCTTGCAAATCAAATAGTGTTTCCACTTCTTCATGCTTTGAACCAAGGCATGTTGAAATTTGCAACGAAAAATGTTAAAAATAGCAACAATAAATTCCAATTTAATTTGTCCTTGAATTAAATTGTGAATTAAATTGAAATTCTATTCTCATAGCAACTTGTAGCAGTTAACTAAGTTAAGTTGACTTAGTTGGCTTAGTAAATTCGAGTTGGAAGTATATTTAGAGTTATTAGAGTGATTCCTAAATTTTAGGGGTCTAAGTTAAGTTCTTTGGAGTTGTAATTAATTTACTCAGACTAATTCAGTTATAGTAAGTTAAAATAGTTCTAACTATTGGAAGAACTAGTAGGAGGTCTAGTAGTGAGGATGGGCACCAGTGCAACTTCACTGCTCCAACAATTAATTGAAGATTCACTCATAAATAAATCATGCATGTCAGTTTAGAGGAAGACCCAGTTGAGATTATGTTCAGGGATAGTGTACTATCAGTTGTATAATTTTCCGAGTTGTACATATGGTGCTTGAAATCAGTTGAGGGCCTATGGATGGATTGTGCAGTTGTGGAGAGTGGATTTCCTAATTAAATATGTTTTAATTCTCTCAAGAATTGCACAAGGAAGTAGGAGCTTAGAAGGTTAAGAATTTGGCTAAGTGTTGGCCAAAGGAAGTCAATCAGATAGAGGATGGAAAATACTTGTGCAAGGTGAGCTTAAGGTTGAGCAAGGCATATTGTATTCATCTAAGGTTTGCGTAGGAAGTAGAGTGATAGATTTTACTTGTGTAGGAATTGTTTGAGTTGAAAAAGAATTGTATTTTCTTCTTAGATCTTCTAGGTAATGCAATATTGATAGTCGGGGTTTTGAGTAGTTGATTTCCTCAGAGAAAGATTGTTTTATGTGTGATTGATATTCTTCTTTTTTCTACTTATTGTTTTCATCGACCAATTTTGGTTTCCACTGAAGAGTAGTATAGATTGTTGTCTTATGTTTTAGCATATCACATAAGTTGTTGAATCCACAAGTAAAAATCTCCATGGTATCAGACGTAGATTTGTAGAAATTTCTACATGGTATCAACGCTTAATTCACAATAAAAGAGAAGAATTTGAAGTTGTCCTTGCAAATTGATGGAGCTCTAGTTTAGGGTAGATCTAGAAGACCCTATGTGTAGACTTCTTAATGGAGCTAGAAGGCTGCTAGTGGGCATATCAGTGAGCCAATGTTTAGTGACACAAAAGGAGTTGTGATAATTGATATTGGCAGATTGAAGAGAATTATTTTTTTGGTGGCGATTTTCCAGAGTAGATCTCATTTTTTTGTTGAAAATTTTCAAAAACAAATAGCAGATTCGGATTCCTTGTGAAAAAATACCCAAATTCAAAAAATATTATTGGCCAAATTGGAGTTCGAATGAGGGAGATATCGCCAATTTAAAATCAACCTTTTTTTCAGAGAATTTTGTGACGGTGGAATAGTTACAGTGCAAATATGAGTTTACATAGTGCCTATAAGATGTGATATTTAGCAAAAGAAAGGTGTTCCTTAGACACATCTCCACAGGACAGGTGAAACAGATCAACGTGCAAGTGAAAATCCTGTATGCTCTCGAGGTCGAAGATGCATGCAAAGCTTTGAGGAGCAAGGCAAAGGTTAGAGACTTGGTGGTTGAGAGGGAGAATGAATTACCTCTCAACATGTAGTCTCAAAAGAAGCCTCAGAAGAAGTCTCAGAAAGCTGGGGAGTGTAGAGCCTCTATTCTACACCTACTCATCTACCATTTTCCTCAATCTTTCCTTATCTTTCCTTATCTTTTGCCTCATTTTCACCATAAAACCACCCAGATCATTACATTAGGTGTTATTAAGCATGATTAAGTAAGTTTTGCTAATGAATGACTATTTGTTTAGATTTTGACTTACTTGCAGGAATCCTGCAACTATCTGATGATCCTGCAGCTATCTGAAGATCCTGCAGCTATCTGAAGATCCTGCAGCCTTTTTGTTAAACGCAATGTTCCACGTGTCGGTTTGCCAGATAAGCCACATGGGCACTTAGGTGTCAACGTGCTCGAGGTTCCTGTCCTATTTTTCCAGCCATCCACGTCATCTTTATCCACGGTCAAAGCTGGGCAAGTCACGGTCAACTCAAGGTAGTTTAACGGTGATTGTGAGCTGCTTGGTCACGTCATCTTAAACGGTGATTTGTCCACGTTCTACAGATGGCAGGGGACATGATCCAACATGGGATTCATTACCCATGACGACAGAACCACTAACTCCTCCACGCAGCCGCATGAAGTGTCAAGGAACCATGAATACGCATAACAGTTTATTTACTTTTTAGTTAATCAGTTGCACGGATAGGCTATCTTAGAAACTTCTATAAATAGTTGTGTCTGTGTACGCTCATGATTTTTATCAGTTGTAATTTGATGAACCTGTGTTACATTTAAAAGCATTGTGAACTCTGCGTTTTAGTGCTATCCTAGCACTCTGTTTTATACATTTTCTGCAATGAAGAAATAGACATAGTACTGTTTTGAAGTTTCCAGATCTTTGAGTTTTCTTGTGGCTGAATGGACAGAGGGCCCCTGCTCATTTCTGCCACTGTAAAGTATTTTATGTGCAGTATCTTTTTCTTTACTTATTCATTTCCTTAAGCATGTACAGTTTCTTTTACTTGTTTTCCTTTCTTTCAAGCTGATCAGTGTTATTTCCTTGCAGATTTCTTTTAGCCCGGGATTTATGTGTGTATTTGCTTTAATGTCTAATGGTAGTTGCAGTTGTCTTATTCATGATGCTGCCCTCTTTACTCTGTTTTTCTAGACTAGCTTTAGTGTAGTTTTATAAGTTGGATGCTAACTAATTTATGCTCTCTTTATCATGAATGGCTTATCTTTCAAGAGAACAGAACATTGATTAATTGCAGCTTGTATTTGAGTAGACTTGGCTTGTGATACTAACACTTTTTTCCACTTGTTACACATAATCACATATGTAGGAAGCAGTATGTTGGAAAAGGCTTAGTAGTGTTACAATTTGTCAATTAGAGTAGATTAGAGTTTTTATCAATTCTTGGATTTGTCTTCAGTTACCTTCTAATCGTGTTTTATGCAAATAGGCGGTAGAAGCAGAGAGTTAGAAGGAGATCATCACTAACAACAATCCTTGAAGTGATTTTCTTATTTCTTTTATTTGCAGCAGTATGGATAGAGACTAATGCCATTGGATTGTGGTCATTTACTTTCAAGTCATTTTGATTTATTCATTCTGTTCAAGTTCTTTTCTCTTACAAATTCAGCAAGCAATTAGAAATCACCATCATACACACACTTTCACTCATATAGATATCACCTTCACACATTTGCACTCATTTGTCTATAATCATCATCCCATTTTAGGAAGACAAGTTAATCATAAACAACCCCCCTAAACAACAAAAGCTCTAAGGAAGTTACTTAAGTACATACAGTACACCCTCACTTCATCAGCTTACGAGCCCCGGGTTGAAAATTAATACTAGCAATTTAGATAACACTAAATTGACTAAACATTTTGGCGCCGTTGCCGGGGAAGTGAAATTAAGTAGCCATACTTAGAGAAAAAAAAACATAAAAAAAAAAAAATTCAAGAAAAGAAGTTAATAACCTATCTAAGTATGCTCTCCTCTTGCACTT
>APFE031666978.1:0-101229 GCA_000404065.3 Pinus taeda
GAAAAGGTATTTTATTACTAAAAGTAAGTTATTAAAGTGATATATTCATAAAAGTAAGCTATTAAAGTTATTAAAGTGATATATTCATATATATTTGTCAAACTTCCAATCTTCTTGACTTTTTAAGTTAGCCCAACTATAGTGATTTTGGTGCGCTTCTTTCCTTTCTTTTTGAGTATAGAAATGATATTCTAAAGAATTACAATTAGATTCTTCTTCTTCTTAAGGTTGGTAGACCACATTGGTCTTAGTGGACATTAATCATCATCACCATCATCATTAAATTGAAATTTAAAAATATATTAATCTTCAAATACTATTTATTATATTAATAATGAAAATATTATTATTAAATAATAAATTGTATAGTATTTAATTAACTAATATTAAAGTAATAATAATAATAATACTATATTTAAATAAAAATTTAATTAATTTAAGAACAATAATATATATTGCTATTATTAATTAAATTGGAAATTAAAAATATTTTGATCTATCAGAATTTAGACTTCTGTTATCTATGAATATTAAGAAATATTTCGGTAAAATTCACATAAAAGACTTTCAATCTATGTAAAAGACTTTCAGTCGATGTGTTTTGAACCAACTAGTGTGGTTCATCTTAAGAACAAATTGAGGAACCAAACCTTGGCATCAAATTAAATAGATGAAAATAAATATTTACTGCCAATTAAAATATAACAACTAATTTTGATTAAAAAATTATTATAATTTATATTATTTAATATTTATTTTATTAATTTAATTTAATACTATTTTATTATAAGATAAAAAAAAAATATACTGAAAATATAATATATTATATCAGTAAGAATTAAATACTATTTGAAGGTCGGGGAGTCGAGGGGAATCCTCTAACGAACTGTCGGATTAGACTGAGTCTCACTTCCACTAGTCGAGGTCGGAAAACTGTCCATTCTTTTCTTTTTATTAAATACGCCAAGAGCCCGACTTTAACTTTGACAACTATTTCATGTTATTGTATAGAGGATTCAATGATGAATCCATTACCATGAGGACTGCCATTTAATGTGGAATAGATGAAGGAGTTTCACTCCTTTAAATTTTTAGTTGCAAAAGAATAAGGTAGAAAGGGTGAAGGATTCATAACTTTTAAATCCTCAGTGGAGAATTTATTGTAACTTAGCTAACAACACAAATACAATTGGGTAAACATATATTGTATATTTTTAGAACAAAATAACATAAAAATAAGTATGCAAATAAAAATGAATAATTATATGGTATTGGATAAATGATTAGGTGGTGAATTGCATCATATTTTCTACTTAACATGGAATAAACAAAGATATTTCACCTACTAGAAGATTTAGATGTGAAAAAAACTTATAGAAAAAGGGAAGGATCAATAACTTTTAAACCCTTGATCAAGGAGTTGTTATAACTTAGCCAATAACATAAATAACATGATTTATGCTATAAAAAAGAAATTTGCATAAAAATGTACTTGTAGACTCTACACATAGTTCACAAACTTTATACAAAACTTCTCAGAAAATAGTTAGTATGAGTATATTTCAAAAAATTAATGGGGAATGGGAAAAAAGGCTTTGATAAATGAGTTGTGTTATCCTAAAGCACCTTTAACTAAAAAGAGATTGGGAAAAAAATTCCATAAAGCGTTAAATATTTAGAACATCCAATCTAATATAATCTAAATGAAAATAAAATATTTAAATTCTTATAGAGTGATGAGAATATCAAATGTAAAACAAAACATGCTATTATAAAATCACTATCAATTGTAGGCTTTCTATCATTCTTCCTAACCTAACAAAGTTGTAAGTGTTGAGTAAAACAAGGCAATTTATAAACTAAGATCTAACTTGCGTTACTTGCACAGATAACTTAATAAATGAAATCTTTCAAAAACTCATTAGGTGAAAGAAAAACTTTTAATCTATGCATTTACAAAAAATTGAAAATAAATCTCATTTTCATAAAAGATTCCCTTTATATAACAAATATTAAATCTGCTTATAATTATATTTACCATTACGATTTGACTCATGAAATTCCTAAATCAAGACAACCAACCTAAACTTGAAGAATATTGTGAATCTCACATCTAAACAAATGTCTAAATAAATAACAATTTTTTTTTTCACTTTCACTTTATCTAGGTCCTATACTCCAACTTTTTAGAATGAGCATTAAAAAAACATTATCATCATTGACATTTTCATCTCATAAATTGAAAATGGCCCATATTAAAAAAAAAAAAAAAAATATCAATTACACGATGCCTCAATTAAGGAAATCATATAAAAATAAATTTATAATTTTAACTACTATATTTATTTATAATGTCATAGCTACTATTTGCATTACTTGGATTCCATTTAACATATATTTAACGGATGATCACAAAGTCCATTGTAGATATCTTAGAATTTGTTATTTAACTTTATAAATTCGTTAAGGGATTTCATAATATATTAAAAATTTTATTATAATAAATATGTATTTATTTAAATGGTGTTTAAAATTTTATCTATATTATTTATATTTTATTATTAAAAATTTATTTATAATTAAATATATGTTTAAAATATTTAATTATTTAATAAAAGTTACATAGAACAGTTTCTCGAAATAAATTTAATTATTTTATTTTTTGAACTTGACATCTAGTCAAATCCTCTAGGTTCCGTATTGTTTCACTTATTTTATAAACCATATTTTAGAATAAAAAATTGATGGATATGAAGTCCATGGCTTGTGATCATGATTTATTGGAAAGGGTATTTCACCATACACTTAGAAAAAAAAAAAATTATGGCAAAATATTCTTCACTACATTTGGAAAAAGGGTTTACCTAAGAAAATATTCTTCCTTCATTTTTAGGAAACTTCGATCATATAAAAAAGTTTAGTATATATTGTATTATTTTTTGTTTTGAAAATAATTATGTATATCGCTGTACACTCTTTTAATTGTTAAGGATACATTTAATTGTTTGTAATGAAAGGTGGAGCATCTATCATAAATGCTGGTCATTTTATAAAAATATAAAAGTCCAAAAACATGGTTGAAAATTGGCATACTCAAATTTAATATAAATAATTAAAAAAATAATAGATAGATATCGAGTATTATTTTATTTTGAATAAAATGATATCTTATTATTATTATTTAAATTTAAAGTTATGGTTAAGTACATTAAATTGTGGATGAGATTTTTATATTTTAAAATAAGAATTCATTTCACGTAACAATTTGATTACTAAGACAAAAAACTGTTATACTCTACATCTTTTAGTCATCGACATATAATTTTTAGAAAAAAAATAACTCTAATCATAAACTTACTCAATTATTATAAAAACTTAAATAATTTATTATATTAAATTTATTAAACTTATTCAAAATATTATTGTAAAAACTTAATAATTTATATATTAAAATTATAATATACATATATTTAGTATTAATTTTTGAAAATTAGTTAGGTAAGACATATATAAATGTATCCTTTATATATTTCATTACAAAATAAGTAGTAAAGTTATATATTTATAAAGGAAAAAGATTTCATACTCAAGTAGTTTTAATATATATTCCTATATATACAGGAAAAAGTGAAGAGCATTTCAAATTTATTTCATTACTAAAATAAGTTAATAAAATTATATATTTATACAGAGGACAAGGTATTTCATTACTAAAAGTAAGTTATTAAAGTGATATATTCATAAAAGTAAGCTATTAAGTGATAATTCACATAATATGTACAGGAAAAGCGAAAGCAAAAAAAATTTAATGTTAATAAATCAAGATTTGATGGGTTATTATATAAATAATGCAGAGATTTTACTATATTATATGAGATATAATGGATGAATACGGAGAAGCTATATATTTTTATCTTAATTTTAAAAATAGAGTGTTATTATGATAAGATAGAATTTAAAATTTATATAAAGAAAATAAAAGATATTGTTTATATAATGTATAATAAAGAATGGTTGATTAATAATTATGTATTTTAAGAATTGTTTATTAATTTAAGAAAATAATTAAATTATATATTATTTTTTTCTGATGATAATTTTGAAGTGAAATTTTTCTCACATTTGTGGGTGGTAATTTTAGTAAATTTTGTAGGTGACAACTCTAGTAAATTTGTGCACATAGATTAGTATATTTTACCCAAGGGAGATTGAGATAATCACATATTAGAGGGGAATAAGAAAAATGCATAGTAATGTTAGCAACAACCTATTGTTAAGTACCTTGTGGTCTAAGGGTTACTCAATGATTGTTTTTCCTCATTTTCTTAGGTTTGATTCCAAGAGGAATGGTGCCATAGGATGCTACCATTGATATTTAATCTGGGAAACCTTAGAGTGATATGTTCCAAAAGTGAAAAATAGACAAATAGATCTAAGTTTATAAATGGATAAAATCAACCAATTCTAAAGATTTTCTCCAAAAAAAGTAGTATCTATGATTCTATATAATTCTATCTTATTGGTAAAAACTTTGACAACTATGAAAATTTATCTAATTTTGGTCCATTTCAAAACAACCTAAATCATTGGAAAGAAACTTTATTTAAAGTCCGTAAGGAAAAAAATAAATAAATAAGAGAGTTACTCATCACCCAAAAAAAAAATTCACTTACTAACTTTCTCTCTCACATATGCATTGACACACATAATAAATCTCTACGAAGTACATAAAATATTATTTATGAATAGTTTATTGATAAAAATATCATCAAATACAAGTAGAAATTATTACATTTTTAGCATATACTATTTAGGCTACCTAAGGGTTGTTTAGTTAAAATAAGTTCCATTTTTTTTTTTATAAACGGTTAAAACTTGGGAAAAGTCATATGAGGTTATATTATGATGAAAACCTAAAATTGAAAATGTAAAATAAAATATGACAGTTCATATAGAATGATGAAAATATCAAAGGAAAAAAGAAAATTATGTTATTATAAAAGAACTAATAATCTTAGGCTTAATCATCCTTTCTCCCCTGAAAAAATCACAAGAAAAAAGTAAAATAAAAGTAAGAACTAACTTACATGAGGTGTCTAGAAAAACACACAAATGAAATCTTTAGCAAATTCCTGGGGAAAAAGGAATTTTTGATTTATGCATTTTAGAAGAAATCTAAGGTTGAAGTTTTTTTAAGATGTCATTTCACACAATAATTAATATATATATATATATATATATATATATATATAAATATATTATATAATTGCAAATGTTATGAAACTTTAGATGGGTACAAACTAAATTAAGTTTATAGGTTTTATAAGAATGTGAATTCACACCTAAAGAAATCTCTAAATAATTAGTTTGGATTTTAATTGTATAGTTTTCTTTGTTTTAGTTTTCTTTGACTAGGTTTTATAGAACAATTTCTATAAAGAAAAAAATCATAGCCATTGTCATCATTATATAATTGAAAATGGACATGCCAAAATATTCTAAACTATATTGTTGCAAAAAAAAAGGGTTTCCTTATTATTTAGACAACAATTTTTTCATTTTATTAAAACTTATTAATGATGATAGAAGACAACTAGCCACTACTTTACGTCAAGAATATACCTAAATAATATATAATTTTTTAATTTTATTTGATAAATTTGCATAAAGTATATTTTACATTTTTACACAATTTATAATTCATCAAAACTAAATAGAGCCAATAAAACTTCTCTCTATTCTTTTTATCATAATAAAAAAATGTTACCATAAACCAATTACTTTCTTACCATTTTTCTTAAGATCTATTACATAAAAATTGGCATTGATGATATAATCATTGTTTTCTATATAAAGGTGATTACCATTCATTGAAGCCAAATTTGGCTTATAGTTTTTTTTCTCTTTTCAAGAAAAACGTCATGAAATATTCTCCTCAAATAATCAAAAATATCTTAATGGAAGGTAGCTCAACCACTAAACATAATAACACTTGATAACCCAAATAATTTAGCCAAGCCTCATAAAGGACTCTGCTTTAAAATAATCTATTCAAACTAATTTAATTAACTAACTAGGCTTGAGACATTGATTTGCACATATATTATTATGAAAATGATTATTATATATATACATTTGAAAATTCAACGTTTTCAATTTACTATTTTTTTCTTCATTCAATTATATACTTTGGAATTATTGAAAAGCCTTCCATCTAAGAATATAAATAAATACAAATACATTACAGTTTTTTTATGGATTTTTTAAGTTTTTAAAATAACTTGGTCAGATTCCTCCCTCTTCCCCAAAATAATTGGATGAAGGGTGTTTCAAGTTTCAACCGCTAACAACAATAACAACTTGTAACCCTATGGGACTTGAAATAATTTTAACATGTGGTCTATGACATCTCCATTAGCAACATGCTTTGGTTAGATGGTTCAAGTAATTGATTTAACCCTTGAAGTTTTGTGTGTGTGAGATAATGGGTTAGGTCAATTGGTTTGAACTAATCAATTTAAAGGTGGAGTTAATTGGGAGGTTACATGTTCAAGTATGGTAGAGTTCCTCTAGGTGAATTTTACCACATTAATTATTTGAATCAACCTGTTTCAAGGAAGAGTCTATTGAGAGGTCACGGGTTCAAATTTTGGTTATTACAAGGATATTCATCTATGCTAGGAGAACATGTTATAATTTAAGGAGATTTAACCTAAAAAAATTTAGGGACCTACAAGGTTGGAACAAAGTTGGGAACATGAGTGTCTATAGAGGTGTTATAATTGATAGGCTCAATAAACATTAGGGGATTGAGAGCTCAACAGATAACTTGAGTGTCTACCTAGAAATTAAGGTCTTTCAAAATAAAATATTTTAATATAGAAGAATCAAAGAGGATTTAAATAAAGGAGCATAAGGGTGAAAATACACAAATGAGTGACCTCAAGGTGTGAAATAATGTTGTACTTAACTCATATATAACTATCAAACCATTTCTTTTAAGTATGTGTCACAAGTTTTCTTTATAGTGGTTCCATATGTTCTGAGGCCCAAAATAACCCTCTATCACGTGACTTATAGATATAGAATGATGATATATTAAAGGATTTGATTATTTTGTTAGTACCAAGAGATAAAAAAAGGTTTAAGTGGTTTGGCTCAAGTTGAATCCATAAAGTTCAAAATGTTTTTGGGCATATATGGACTTCGTTGGTTTAAGTGGTTTGACTCATGTTGACCCTAGTTGGGGGATTTTCACACCTAACTAGAGGCATGGAATTAAAGAATGCCCAAACTAGGAGGCATAGGGGTAAAAATGAGTCAAACTAGTGACCAAGGGGGACATGGACCTAAGGAATTGGCCCAAGAATTAAACACCCTAGTGAGGTCCCATGTCTAGGCTAGGATGAAACTCCAAGAAGGTGGTCCATCACATTATAACTTTAGTTGGGAGGTATCATATCATTTCGGGATGGTCATGCATGAACATAACATAGGAGTTCACCACACAAGGACCCTCTTTATGGGTAGGTGTATGTGGCTACCTAAATGAGAATCCTATATAATACAAAGGGATGATTCCCAAAATTCATGGATGGAAAACTTAGTAAACCTACCTGTTACAGGTCTATTTGGGCGCATCACTCCCGATGATCAGATCAGTACAATTAGGTCTCATCAAACCCTAATTTAGTTGTTACATGCCCTAGACAAGTCATCAAATTGAATGCTTCCATCCAAGAAAGTTTCCTAGCTTGAAACCCTGTTGAAATGCCTCCTTGGGACACCAGCGCAGCCTTAGTCAGGGGTAACTGCGCTGCAGAGCAGGTAGGCCCATTCAGGCTTGCACTGCAATGCACTTAGGCCCTCTTTGACCTGCGTTGGCTGAGAATGAGCGAAAATAATATTAGATTCTGGGAATATTCTGTTATTCTAGAGCATTCTAGAAGGATGCCCAGCTCTTATCCCATCCTATGAGGTCAACTTTGAATAGGCTATGGATCAATTACCCCTGTATCCTCTCATCCCTTTCTCCATGGAAACTAACTTCAATTTTGGAGAGCCATTCAAAGCCCAATTTATGACATAACCACCTGTATTTCCTTATAAATTGACCACTCATCATAATGATCAAAGAGGCTGAAATTGAAGATTGTAGAGAAATACTGTTGGTTTGAGATTTGAGTTCATCTCAAGTAATTTTATGCTGTTGGATTGATGTGCTTTTGGTGTGATGAGGTTTTGGACTGAAATTGGATGAGTGACATGGGATCGAAACTGCTTTGGGTGTAACTCTTCCTTCTACATCAATAAATTTTTTTGTTCCTTTTCCCATATTCTTGTTCATATCCATGATGATTATATGCTTAAATGTTGTCGATTCCATTTATTTATAGTAGATAGATTATATACTTTGATCATTGTCGTCTTCTATTTCTATTGACAAGTACCAATTGAGCAAATTCAGTTTGAGTGGGAGCGATGGGAGCAATTCAAAGGAGATCAAGGAAGTGAAAGTTCACAAGTAAGTTCCTTCATCTCATCTATCTATTATAGGAAAAGGTTAAACCACTTTCTTTCTATTTTTATAAGTGTAACTACCCACTTAGGGAAAATGTGTTTATCCGTAGATACAAATTCCATATAACACTACTAACATCTAGACTAATGTCCTTACCCAAGGGGATTTCAATCGCAAATATTTTTTCATAAAACTATCCAAATGCCTAATAACATTGCAACAACCCATTGATCTAACCCCTTGGACCTTTTTTTCAAAAGGAAAATCTCATGAAGAAAACCAAGAGATGATTCCCCACATCTTTAGATGGTGTCCCTAGAAAACGTATTGGCATATATTTGTGTTCTTCACTAAGAGGAATTCAAACCAAGAACCCACTAGCATGGAACTATCCAAATATCAAACAACATTGAAAACAACTAGTTGAGCTAACCCCTTAGGAGAATATGTGTGCGTGTGTGTGTCCATTGAGTTGTGGTCTAGCAACAATTTTGTTGGTTGTTATGAAGATGCCTTGTGTTCAAACATTTATAACCATGCTCCATAGCATTTGCAAAGTGTCTCCATTTATTAAAACTATATCATAGCACCAACTTTAATCAAATACCATTTTTTATAACCCACCAATAACTATACTTCTTCCTTATCACACAACCCTGCACCTTAATACCTACAACATACTAACTTTATTTTTCATTATTATTATTATTATTATTATTATTATTATTATTATTATTATTATTTTTTTTTTTTTTTTTTTTTTTTTTAATGAATGAACAAGGTAAATATTGGTCAAAAAGGTGAAGTCCCCATGAGCATGTGTGGTGGTTTTCTCATTATGGAATTTCCGTAATAAAATGAGAGTCATATGTTGCATAAACCATGTTTCTACCAAATAATAGCTTTTAGACATCATGCCCATATTGTAACCCTTTAAGGTTGAGTGCGCACCCCCTTACACACACATATATTTCCAGGGAAAACTTGATGGGGTAAAATCCTCTTATTTAAAATATTTAGAAGAAGAATGGCTTACTTGCTAGCCACTATAAAAGCTAATAACCAGAAGGGGCTTCATTGAATTTGAACCTAGGACATATGGCCTTCCCATTGACAACATCTGCTAAAAAAATGGTTCAACCAATTGAGTTAACTTTTAGAGACATGCCAACACGAACACACACACAAATAAAATCTCATTGGAAACAAAAGGAATGATTCCTCGCATTTGTGGATGAAATTGCTAGTAAACCCATTGACATAGACTAGTGTATCTCACCCAGGGGATTTAAAAAATTCTCAAAATTGGTAAAAACCTATTAAGTTGACTAGGGATACACCAAAAAATGTTTCTCTTTTATGTACTTGTTATCTTGGCAATTTTGTATGGTTGTGAACTCTATGTTTGTAGTATTCCTAGGGGGACTATAGGAGACTTTAGTAGACCTAGAAGAATTTTATAATAATTTGTCTTACAACTAAAGGAAATACATCCTAATGTATCCTTATCTTAGAGGTTGGTCTCCCACCCAGGATAATTTCATTGTGCTAGAATATAAATTTTAGGATTGCAATATATTTTTAATGTTATTTCTTCATAAAAATGTAATGTCGTTTATCATGTCAAATTGCCTTTTATTGATATGTTGGTGCTTGAAATTTTATGAAAAAAATTAACAAGTGACTTTTGTTTACAACAAATATTCAAGTTGGATCATCATACAATTTGTCATCTAACATGGTACTTTCTAGGCATAAAAATTGAAGGAATTGGCATGTAGGGCCAATTTTAATATTATGTCAAATTTTGGAAAATTGGGGTTTAAAACCTCTCAAATACATTTTGAAGGTTGAAATGGAATTTATTGGTTAAAATGTTTTTGAGCAAATATTTCAATTGCATGACATTATTCTACACTCCAATCTATTTCTAATGATTCAACAATTACCATAAATAAAGCTCGTATGCAAAAGTTATGCCTCCTGCAAATTGACTACCTTCTTGGCCATCATCAAACCCGTGGATGCCACATCAACTTCCATTACTTACATATGTGGGGATATAAACATGTGGAATTTCAAGAAGATTATAGAACATCCAAAACCTTATCACAATTAAGGGTTGAAGATGTGAAAACCCCATCCCTAGATGGATTTTAGAGTATGTTAAATACTGGACCACTAGGAGGAGAAGGGGCTTCATTATTTAGCATTGTATCTTGTTCTATAACTAAGAAAAACATTTAAGGGTGCTATTTTGTAAGCATAATAAAATAGGAGAAGGACTCAATAACAACTGTGTAGGGCATAGTGTCAAAAGGTAACTCCATAGTGGATTCCCATTCCTTTATATGTGTATTTTACCATTAAAGCAAAGGGAGCATAACATATGCCTCACCTTCTAACTCGGTTTTCCCTCATATTGGGTTTCCTAGGATAAATATTGTGTTCATTTGTGTGAATGGCATACACCTATGCATGTTCTTTGAATTTTATATTTCATTTATTTTATAAATTCAAGAAAACTAGTAATTAATTAATATGGATCTAACGGAAATTTATTTGCACATTTCAAGTTTCAAAGTAATATAATATGTAGTAACAAAATATTTCAATGGAATATCAATGATAATTTACTATTTTTTCATTGTTAAATGTATATTAATGTGTCAAACCATCTTTTGATTATATTTTTGTTCTAGCAAAATTTTGACAATTTTTGGCAAGTGAATTTTGTTCACAACTACTCTTTCATTGCTAAATATATATTAAAAAAAACATTATAAAAGCATGATTTATACAAATTTTAGATTATCTTGCATATTTTGATTTTACATTTTGAAAATTTGTGTTTTCTATTATTCTTGAAAGGTGACTAATTAGTATTTGAATTTCATTTTAAACACCTTTGTGTTTGCACATATGCTGCCCCACACCTCCCTTTTTTTTAATTGTGTATTTTTTAAGGATCTCATTATTATTTTCCATGCATCTTCACAATTCCGTAAATAAATGTGTATGCATTTTAGAACCAAATGAATTTAAAAATATAAGATGGAATAAAAAATGGGAAATGATATGCTATTGGATTAAGGATTCAATGAATCCATTGTGTAACAGCCCATAATAAACATGTAATTAATCAACTAATTAACATCAAGTTCAAACTATGAGTAGCACTTACCTATGGTTAAAGTTTGCTTACTGCAACAAGGTTTTGGGGATGACTCTCCACCCAACCGTAGGCTCAATTGCACAAGGACATTCTACAACTAGCCACCTCCGAGCCCTCAATCAACGTACTACTACAAGTGACTCCTCTATCTTAGAACACCATTATCCCAAGAGAAAGAATGATAGAATCTTGGAATGATGGAATGCCTCCCATCCTCCTCACCATCTAATGAAAAGAGCAAACATTGGAAGGGGAACCACTTGCACACACTCCGTGTGTCTACATGCAACTTTATTGCTTTCTTGTTTTATTTCTTTTTGATAGCTTTACTGATTTTTTTACTATTTTCTTGTTTTATTTCTATTTATTTGAGCTTTAGTATGGTTATTTATTATTTATTACTATTTTTATTTTTATTTTTATTTTTTGTTTTATTCATTGTTTATTTTCTTGTTTTTTTAATATTATTTATTATTTATTATCATTTTTTTTTATTTTTATTTTTTTTATTTTATTATTTATTATTTTTATTATTTATTCATTATTTTATTATTTATTATTTATTTATTATTGTTGTTATTTATTATGTCATGTTGCCGACACCCTCTGCTGAACTAGTATAACCAGCATGCATCAAAAGTTTCACAACACCCGGGAAATCCGAAGGAATCTCTATCCTTTTTCCCACTTTCAGCACCAGGCATAAGCCTAACCCGATCTGTATCCTAGTCCAAGGCTGGCCCACTCCCTCCACAACTACTTAGGTGCACAACCCCAGGCATCGAATTCCTTAGTCCCCCACCAGACTTCAGCATCCCAATCCAATAACAGGCACCTAGCCTAGAACATTAGGCACTTGGCCTCCTCAAGATGGTCCCATAGCCCTTCAAGAGCTATCCATCAAGAGCTACACAAGACAAATGAACCACTGGCATATGTAGTGTTAATTGAGTTTGTCCCCAGCCCATATGGTGTTACTTATTCTCCTTCATGCGTATGGGCTCGCATGAGATCATCAAATAAACCGGCCCTCACAGCGCATTGTGGAGTCCTGTCAATCATCACACCTCAACATGCAACCATGCATTAGCTATACCATCACAGTATCATAGAAAATAATCCACATGCCAAGTCTTGCATGTCATGATGAGAACATACATCATTGTGAACGCGTGCTCATGCATGTCATAAATTTGTATGCAACTATTACATGCTTCACCTAATGAAATACCATCATAGGTTATAACATGAACATATTGCATCAAAGATATATCATGGCTTCACATAATAAATGAACCACATGTCAATAACCTCATATTATAGCATCATAATTCCTATGCCACACTATACATATCATATCCATCAAATACCTATCATCACATAGTAAATGAATATGTCAATATACCTTAACATAACATCATAATACCTATGCATATCAATATCACCATAAAGATATATCATCACTATAAGAACCACATGTACCTCATTATCCTCCTACCATCATATCATGAAACATCGTCAATATGAGAAATATCTCAATACTTATCAAATATAGAATAATACTCTATAAGAATTCTTATCATGATTCATTAGAAAAATCAATTTCATTTACTTGTACAAACATTGAATACCAACTATGAAATAATATTATTCAACATATCCCTAGGATCTAGGTTATCTTACCTATCTTATTAGTGTCATGTTTTCATCAAGTTGTCAGTTACTTTTCAATAATCATTTCCACTTCTTCCAACTAGGAAGTTGATCATTTACACCATCGGTATAATCATCTAAGTACATCATTACATTTCACATAAGCCTCATCATCTTGAGTCTTAATCTCTCGTCATATATTCTTCCTTCCCCAAGGAAATTCTAGTGAAATTCATTGTTTAAGATATTACTAGTTATACAATCATTATTTAAATCATCTGTCTCAAAATTTAATTCCCTTGGTTTTACATCCATTTACCCTTGGCTTACCAATTCCAATATCGCTATATGCAAACACTAGGTCATCATGATTTAATTTTATATCATGCTTAATTTACTTGCATGAGGGTTTGTTGATCCATGTTGACTTATACATACATCACTTAGCAATTATCATTTTCATCCACAAAAATATTTTCTTATCTCGTCAAGTTCCTATCTCAATACCAATTGATTGCTTTATTATAAACTCACCCTTCTTCAAGTTGGACAAGAGACTCTTGCTCATTAAATAGTATCTTTATTTTAGATTTTGAAACAGGTGGAAACACTACTACCGTCATTGTCCATGAAAAATTTAAATGTGTGGTGTTATGTGGAAACAACCTCTTTTAATGCCATGGGAACAAAACTTCTTCACATTTTTTAAACTACGTAGATCATCACTATGACCATTATCAATCATGTTTCTCGGTCCACTTATCAATACCCTTAAAAGAACTTTCTTCTTGATAGAAAATCCCTTCATTTCCTCCTACCAGATATTCATAGATATATTTTTATTTTTCTCCTAGTCTTAATTTCCTAATATTCCATGTCTAGTAGCTTCAAAAATGGAAATTTCTTCACTTCATTCTATTGTATTAAATTAACTTTAATTTGTCACCTCCAGTCATTGTGGTTTCTTTTCCTCCTCTCTTAAAACATAGCACTGATATACTTTGGAAATGTTGTTACTATTCCCCAACTTGGGTAATACCCTATAAATAAATTCATTAAGATGGCTACCAAGTGTACTCCGCTTATCATTTCCTATTTTAAGACATCAACATAATAAAATTGCCTGATCATTCATCTTGTTATCCATAATTCATTCATATAGTTAGTCACCTATGGAAAACTTTACAATGTGGATCTCCCATTAGAGGGAAAATTGTTATAGATGTTGTCATGCACACAACTTATCTTCTCCAATAATTCTATTTTATCATACCTTCCAAGTTCCTTAAAAATGACCTTCATTATTACCATGATTGTTCGACTTCATTAGTTGATTGCCAATATTTTCTTCTTTATGTGCATCATCCTTAGATAGACCTTATAGTGATACCTTTAGAGTACTAAGTTATGATTATACCAAATTCTTCCATTATGTTCTAAAATAGGTTGCCTCTTCTTATTGATTTCTTGCCCTTGTTGTGACACTTCCTCTCAACCACCTTAAGCATCTGATCCAAGTTGGGCATAATCACATGAGCTATCATTAGTTATCATCATTAGAAAATTTGCAAGTTTCTCCTTTCCATTTCTCTTTAGACAACTTTATCCACTATATGCAATTATCCTTGAATCACGAAACCTTATGTAACACTATACTTAACATTGTAACAGTTAATTAAACTAAACTGAAATCCTAGTGTACGATTTAGATGTATCATAAACTGAAATCAGAAAGACATATAGAAAGATCATTGCATGCGACTAATGTGTCGTGGAACATGGTTCAGTGAAGTATTCATATATACTCATGGAACCCATGCATTGAAATGTAAATATCACTTTTGTGTTAAGAGATCATTCACATATGAATTTATTAGTAATCAATCAATCTAGAGATCCAGTAGTGTTGCCAAAAATAAAGTATACCAGTGTAAATCCTAAATGCTAAATAAAGTCGTTATCCTTAGCTATTAAATTATTCTTCTTGCCTCATCGTTGATTTACTTACGGACAGGTTTATATGCTCAAACATTTACCTAAACATCATGCAATCAGTATGCTTAGATTTCTTTTTACACAGATTTATCAATGCTGTAAATAACCAATGCCAGAAGTCTATAGACAACAAGCAATTTAATGTGACATGAAAAATAGGAGGATTGCTGAACTTGTTTTGCATTGGTTTTCCTTTTAATGGTACTCAGTAGAAACATCAACCCAAAATGAGAGGTGAGTGCTACTTCACAGATTGAAATCCTATATGTTTTAATGTCTAGAATACAGAACACGTTCAGATTTGTGTTAGGTGAAAGATGGACAAATTCTTGTGCCACATATTAATTTACATCACTATTTGGATCTACCTGATGACCTCAAAGCCCTAATGTCAGGTTAAAAAAAAAAACTGCAATTTCGATTCTTGAGAATAAAAAAAAATTGCACTCCATATGATGTTATGTTAGCTGAAACAAAGCCTTATCCAATAGAATTTGAACCATTAAGGAGACTATTGTTATATACGCAAAAAGTAGTAGTCATGGACAACAATCGAATACCAACAACAATCAACCAAAAAAATTGAAATAGAGGGAAAATATATGGAGCGGATTTCCCAGTAGACGGGAATGAGGTAAAAACCATTAATAAAAAAAATGCTAGATTCTGGGTGAGAAATTCATCAAGAGACTGTTGAATTTTGTACAAGAAATTAAATTTGAATTTTATGCAAATTTTTATGATTAAATTTTAAAGAATCCTAAGGAGTTGTATCCTAAAAAGAATGGTCCTAAACCAAACAAGGGTCCTAGGCAATTTCAGTCTCAAAATGAAAAATCATTTCAACAATCTAATCAGACAAATAAAAAGAAAGGGAAGAAGACTGATAGACATTGCCACTTTTTGTAATCGAGATGGCCACTTAGAATCCAAATGCTTTAAGAAGATGGAAGCCTTCGAAGTAGCAATGAAGAAGCATAATATCCATTTGGAGCACTCTTCAACTTTAACTTCATCTTCAGGAATAACACTTTCTGCATGTGGTTAACAAGCATCTCGGTCTGGCTATGCACTAAATGTATCTTCTTCTTCGCATTCTCATGAGTGGCTCATTGATTCTGGAGCTTCTTATCACATGGCCAAAAACAAAGCCATGTTTTCTTATTTAAATGATTGTAACACCAAAAATATATATGTTGGTGATGATCGATCTCTTAGTGTTATAGGGACTAGAACTGGTCATATAGACAATGGTCAATTTAATAATGTATTATGTGTTCCAACCTTATTCTGCAACCTTCTATCTGTATATCAGATAACTCGTTCAGGTGAAGGTAAAATCGTTGAATTTTCACCTCACGATGTTGTAATTAAGGACCTAAGAAATCCTAGACAAATTTTAGCTACTAGCATTGCTGATGATTCTACAAGGTTGTATAAGTTTAACAACTTTGGGTCATCGAATATTCCCTCGGTATTTGTTGCTCATAACAATGAAGTAAGCAAACTTTGCCATGAGTAATTTGGTCACTTAAACTATCGCTCCCTTCAGAATCTATGTAAAGAAAATATGGTGACATGTCTTCCAATGGTATCTTGTAGAGATGTTGTTTGTTCCAGATGTGTACTTAGAAAACATCATCGTGATAGTTTTAAAAACATGCCTCTTAGCACACCTCAGGCCCTTTACAACTTGTGCATAGTGATTTATGTGGTCCACTTCCAGTTGTTTCATTCTCTGGCTACAAATATTTCTTAACTTTCATTGATGATTTGTCCAGATGCACTTGGGTATACTTCTTAAAACTCAAGAGTGAATTATTTAACATGTTCTTGGCCTTTAAGGACTTTGTTGAAAAACAGTCTGGACATTAAATTCTTAAGCTAAGATTTGATAATGGTGGAGAATATGTTAACAACAAATTCATCAACTTTTGCACTGAGAATGGAATTCAAATGCAACATAATGTTCCATATACTCCACAACAAAATGGTGTAACTGAAAGGAAGAATTGCACCTTAAAGGAAATGGCTAATTGTGTGCTTCAATCTAAAGGACTTAGTCTTAGCTTTTAGGCAGAAGCAATTAACTGCACAAATTACATAGTAAATCGCACTCCTACTAAGGTTTTAAGGAACATCACTCTAGAAGAAGCATGAAGCTCAATTAAACCAGATGTAAGTCACTTTCATGTTTTTGGAAGTGAAGCATGGACCCATATTCCAAATGGGAAACATAAAGCTTTGGAACCTAAGAGTGAAAAATGTATTTTTGTTGGATATTCTGAAGATGTCAAAGGATATATACTTATTCCACTTAAGTCCAAAAATGTTATCATTAGAATAGATGTAAAGTTTGCTAAAAATATATCGGCCTATGAGCCTAATGCAGCAGATGTGCCACCTCTCTCTATCCCTTCTACTTTTGAAAATATTTCTTCTTCAGATGATGGCAACAAGGATGACACTCCTCCCCCACCTTCTCAGAATCCTCCTTCAGCTCCTCAGCTTCCAAAATGGGTCCGTGCTACTCAGGATGCAGCAGGTGCTCTTACAGGTGATCTTACAAATCAGCATCGTACACGTTCTCAGTTCAATAGAGCCTCTTCTTTACTAGCTCAAGCTTCAACGAATTATGATCCTGATACCTTTGCATAAACTTCAGGCCATCCAAATTTGGACACAACTATGAATGAAGAATAACGTTCATTATTAGCAAATGATACATGGGATCTTGTTCCTCTTCCAAAGAAATGACAACTTGTTAGATGCAAATGGGTTTACAGAACCAAGTATGGCCCATATGGAAAAGTTGATAAACATAAAGCTCGTCTTGTTGCTAAGGGTTTTTCACAAGTTCAAGACATTGACTCTACTGAAACCTTCTCCCCTGTTGCCAAAATGAACTCTATCCGCTTTTTTCTTTCCCTTGTTGCCTCTTTCAAATGGGAAGTCCATCAAATGGATGTTAAATCTGCTTTCTTTCATGGAGACTTGCATGAATAAATCTATATGGAACAACTTACTAGCTTTATACAAACAGACTCCAGCCTTGTATGTCGGCTTAAGAAATCCCTTTATGGTCTCAAGCAAGCCCCTCAAGCTTGGTATACCAAAATGGATAGCTTTATTTTAGAAACTGGCTTTTCTAGGTGTCATTCTGACAATACTGTCTACACCAAGAAAGTGGGCAAGTCTCTTATCATTCTTGATCTTTATGTTGATGATTTTATCCTTACTGGTAGTGATCCCAACCTTATAAACCATGTGAAGCCCAGCCTTAAAAAGAAGTTTGAAATGACAGACTTAGGACACTTGCACTACTTTCTTGGTCTTCAAGTCTTGCAATCCAAGGAAGGTATCTCCCTTTCCCAATCCAAGTAAGTCTGTGATCTTCTACGACATTTTCACATGGAAGACTATAAGCCAGCCCCTTCTCCCTTTCAGTTTGGAGCCAAACTTTCAATCACTTGTACTTCCCCTGAAGTTGATGCTACCTTATACCATCAACTTATAGGAAAACTTCTGTATCTGACCCATACTCGTCTTGACTTTTCCTTTGTTGTTGACCTTATTGCTCGATTTATGCAAAACCACATGAAAGTCATTGGAAAGCAGCTAAAAGAATACTTTGTTATGTTCGAGGTACAGTTCAGATTGGGATTCATTACAGTGCAGAAGCATCTTCTCTATTGGTTGGTTTCACTGATTCCGATTGGGCTGGTGACCCTGATTATTGGAAGTCTATTGCAGGTTATGTGTTCACTCTTGGTTTAAGACCTATTACATGGGCTTGCAAGAAACAAAGTGCCATTTCTCTTTCTTTAGAAAAAGTAGAGTATCGTGGTGCTGTAGAAGCTGGTAAGGAGGCCCTATGGCTTCGTCAAATCCTGTCAGAGTTTGGCTTTCAGTAGCAGCATCCGACTACACTTCGATGTGATAATCAAAGTGCCATTCAACTATGAAAAGATCCAATCCAACATAAGTGCAGCAAACACATTTAATTGCACATGCACTTCATCAGAAAGCTCATTCATGACCATGTTCTTGAAGTGCAATATTGTTCAACAGATGATCAAGTTGCAGACATCTTTACAAAGGCCCTCACAGAGGTGAAGTTTACTAAACTTCGATTTATGGTTGGAGTTCAGGAAGTTATCACTAAGGGGGGATAGGCTCTAGTGCCTCCTTCTTTCTCCTATTGTGTCATATTTGTACATCCTTCAATCCTATCCCAAGTTGTTCTTAAGGGGGGGCGTTAGGATATTCCGACACATAGAAAATAGTAAAGTATAACTTGGTCTAATGTAGAGTTAGGTAAAGTGTGTTTCTTTACTATGTACTTTTGTAACTTACAATCCGACAGTCACAATATGTTCTAGACATGAAGTGATTCGACGGTTCATTCTCTCCTCGGTATTACCGACACTTGATTTGTGGCTTAACCATGATTGGTCCATGATATCTATTTAAAGAGCATGGAGGGTCATTTGTGGGTTAACCATTCATGAGAGAAGCTTATGTAAATTTTCATTCTTTTATTAATAAATGGTCTAAAGTGGCCGCATTGGCTCAGGTCGTAGATTGTTTCCCTCTTTGAGGGCTTTAACCACGTCAAGAATATTGGTGTATTGATCTGTGATCTGTTTGTGAGCGATGTCCTTTGGTGTTCTATCTGAGGAACTTACCCTGTAAATTCCTACATGCTAGAACTAATTACACATCAAAAATTGAAATTTATCTCAAAAGTAGTGATGTCATTTTTCCCTTTTAATTAAATTGATTAATTTAAAAAAATATGTCATATGAATAATTATTACATAAAATCAGTTGTGATTTTTAGACATATTGTATCTATAAGCCATGGTATTTAACACATAGTAGTGTGACAAATTCTATTTAACTTATATATTATATATATTTAATATTAAAAAAATAATGTTATAATTTAAATAATTTTTTAAAAAAAAATATATATATATATGAGTATTAACCATTTAATTTATATAATTATAATAATTAAAAAAAAAAATTAATATAATTATTTTAATAGACAAAATTTCGACATTATTCTAATCTGACATGACCCACTTCTGAATATATAAATGTTAGCTTGTTTGCCCAAAAATTCTGGAAACTCAAGATAAGGTCCAGTAATTTTATTTAATTTAAAGGAAATTCCAATAAATTTATAAGGTCCTGGGTTTTTGTTTAATTTCTACATACCAATTATTTGATTGTATATGATATAATTAATTTGAGTGTGGTATAATTAATAGACATTATGTCAAATAAATATTACAAACCGGAGGGCATCTTAAAATCTCGCATTGATTGGATGCACAGGGAGCTGTGCTGAAATGACAAAGGACAAAACCAAAGCTGAGTCTTTTTTGTGTGGGGACCTGTTCAAACTCAAAAGCAAAACAACCACCCTTGCAGAGAGGGAGAATGACAGGAAGAGAATCTGTATGACCCTTTGACCTCTGCATTGAATTTGAAGGGCAGTTTTCTCCTCTATCAATTCCCTGTCAACTGTGGAGGACTGTTAGTTGTTGAATAGCAGATATATCAATTCCCTGTCAATTTTTTGTTTTCAATAATCAGTAAATAATGACAAGCCTTCATTAAAGCTGGCGGTCTGTTATTCTGCGTTGTGTATCATTAAAGCTGGCGGTCTGTTATTCTGCGTTGTGTATCAATAAAGATAGAGGCCATCATCTGAAAGGGAGAGGAGTAGCAGCCGTACAATACTGAGTTTATATTTCACTATCAATCACATGGGTGAAGGTATTGCTTTTAAGATAAAATTTTATGGAATATCCTTTCCCATCTATATGTTTCTAGGATTTTATATAAAATTTAATAGAGGAACAATATTTCATCGTTATTTAGTCTATGCTTTTTATACGTAAAATATTTTATATTTTAAATGAAAATAAATTCCATTTATATAAAATTTTAAAAAATATCTTCCAAATTCATGGACTACATTTCCCACATTCATTGTAATTAAGACCCACTACTTACAATAGACTTGATGTAAGCCCTTTCCACCCACCTACTCAATATTAAATTTTTTAACAATTTCAACATTGTAAAGAAAATGTATTATATTAAATTAATATTTATAATTATATTGATATTTATAATTTGGGTCATAAATGGGGTTGTTTTTAGAGTATATGACTACACAAATTGAAAGAGTCATGATTGGGTGGTTGGTACCATTTGTGTGTTGTGGCATAGTGAGAAGTTTTGAAAAATGGTGGAGATTGAGTGTTAAAAGGAGGAAAAGAGGTAGTACATCTTTACCCTACTTATTCTTAATTATGATGGTATATAGTTATGACCCATGCAACAGGGCTCTTTTTTATAGTATATAAGCAACATCTATAATTATAGGGTCTAATGTCATCCTTCTTAGTTATTATGATGGACAGGGATGGAAGGATTACAAATTTAAAACAAGGATCAATGTGATGAGATTGTTGTACAATGGGAGCATCAATGGCATTAAATGTCATTATATGCTTCAAAACTAGGATCTCAAGCTCCTTGAGAAGACAATCGGGGAGAGAGACCATAAGGTTTGGAAAGAAAGCTCATAGTGGGAGACCCAACATTATGTTTATCAAATTTCTTGTTGGGTCAAGTTTGGGATAAGCTCACTATTATTATATAATTATATATTATATATATAATTCTAAGTATTCCCCTTTCCATTCCCAAGCTCATTTGGCTAGGGTTTATTACTTTGGTAAGTAGTTTTCTAGACACGAGAAGACTCAGTGAAATATTTGGGAGGTGACTTTAATGAGGAAGGAGATACATTTAATTTTAGTTTGAGATGCAACAAGAAGTTAATGTCAAGATAATCCATAAAGGTTTGGTGTCTGGCATTCATACCCATGGCACCACAAGTGTTTGAACCATTAGGGAAAAACTAGTCATAAATGTAGATGGGATAGGAAGTTTTGAGTTCGTGATGGGTGATGAGGGAAAAGAAAAAGTGTTAATTGCTTATAGTAAATTCCTTCATGGGTTGCCTGAGATTTCCATGGCTATTTAAATGCATTAGAGGAGGAGGTCAGATTGAACATGAGTCATATCTTAGACTCTAAATTGCTTGATGAGGTGGACGGATGTTAGTCATCCACAAAACTCAAGGACTAGGGAGACTCAATGCTTCCATCTAATAAAAACATACTAGTTAATGAAGATAATGGTGGTTTAAAGTATCTCTAAGAAATCATGAAATACAGGACCTCAAACACATTATATGCATCTTTGAAGGCAAATTCAAGGCCTTCCTTCCATGAGGGTCTACTTAGAGTGGGAATCTCAATTACTTGAGTTAAAGAGACAACCCAAAGTTATGATGAGTCTTGTGGCTCAATCTGGACCCATTATTATCGTTTTGGATCCATAGTTAGAAGCTAAAGTAAAATCATATTCAAAAGCTCAAACCAAAGAAAAGATCAAGCTGGAAACAATATAGAGGAAGGATCCCTTTAGTTATCTTATGATGTCTAGTTATGTCTCAAACTCTTTGTTTTCGATAAAAAATAATACTAAATAATAAGACATAAAATAGAAACTTTCCAAATAATTAAACCAGTGAAAATTTTAGTTTTCCATATTATAACCTTCACCTCTATTAAAACTAATCTTTATGTATTTTTTTAAATAAAAAAATCCCATAAAAAAATAAAAACTAAAAATACTCTATATTTGTTAATCAATGCTAATTCTATTAAAAATAAACTAAAATTAAAATTAAATAACCGAACAAATACTCGGAATGAACTTTACTCATTATAATAATTTGGAATAAAAAATTTTATAAAATTTATTCAATAAACATTGTTAATAGCGTTTTAATTTATTAAATATTTATATATTATAGTTTAACTTCTATTGAGTTATTATACATTTTATTACTATTAATTTGGAACATCTTGGTGAAATACTTATACTTTATTGTTTTATTTATTATTTAGTATTTTATTATTTATTTATGTTTATTATAAGTTTATTATTTTTAATATTAAAAATATATATTTTTAAATTATATAATTAGAAATTTTAAGTTTTGAGAGTTAGTTTAATTGGTTGAGTTTTTTATTATTAAAGTATTTTTGCCATTAAAAGGTTACAGTTTAATTTTTTAGACACTCTTAAAGTAAGACTCTAGTTAAGTTGGAAAAAATAAAGTAATTTTTTTGGATAAATCTTTTTAATCTCTATTAAAATAAATGGTTTTAGTTGTAATTTTTGGATTTTCCTTTGCCATAATTCAGCTGAAATTGGTATCTTTAATTTTTTTATTTTTTATATTTAAAACCGGTTTCTGATATTATATATGGATTCATAATTCTAAAAACCTCCAAATCACTTCAATTGTGCCAGGTTTATAAGCGTTTTTCATTTCAATAAATTCTAACAGAATTTTATGAAAAATTAAACTAAAAAAACCTCACCAAAAAACTTCCAAAAACTTCACTAAAAACAACTAGTTATTAAAACTATATTAAAAAAAAAAAATTAAATAAATATTATTTAATATTATTTCTATAAATTTAATTACATAATTAGTCTTAAATAATTTTGTTTTTAAATAGTGCTTTGATCAAGATAATTTTACACCAATAAACAACACATAAATTAACTATATTTTATTTTATGGATCAAACTTATTTTATACGCATTCTAATCTTCTTGCAAAGATTCTTTTATATCGTATCTTTTCCTTACTTGGAAAGTAAGAAATGATCGTATCATATATTTTATATCATGGTTTATTAATAACGTATCTTTGTCCTCTGGCAAATGATAAGAAAGAAGTGATTTACGTTCATCTAATTACTATTGATATTTATAATTATTTATATTTTTACATATTAGTTTATATTTATTTAATTTTGGTTATTTTAATTGTCGAGAAAGATTAATTTTTTTGAGATCAATTTTTTTAGATATAAACTATTATTAAAATGAAAAGAGTTTTGATCTTTTTTATAACTTGATAGGTTCCAGGTTAAGATGGATCTAGGCTGGTTTTTATATACGCAAATACCGTATTTAAGTTGGATAAATCTCTCTCTCTCTCTCTCAGCTTCCCCCTTGCTCTACTCTCTCCCTCTATCTTTCCATCTCTCTCTCAACTCCTCTCTCTCCCTTTCTTTCTCACCTCCCTTTGCATCTCCCCCGCATCTCTTTCTCAGCCCTCCAACCCTATCATCCTCTCCCTCCCTCTTTCCTTCTCTCTCTCGCCACCACCCCCCTCCATCTCTGTCTCCCCCTCTCTCTTCCCTTTCTCTTCCTCTCTCTCTCCTCTCCTTCTCTTTCTCTTTCCTCCTTTCCTCTCTCCTTCTCTCTCCATCTCTCCCTTGTCACACTCTCTCTCTACCTCCATTTCTTTGTCTTTTTCTTCATTCACTCTCTCTCCCCCTCCTACTCCATCCCTCTCTCCTCTC
This sequence comes from Pinus taeda, assembly GCA_000404065.3. Lineage (NCBI taxonomy): Eukaryota > Viridiplantae > Streptophyta > Pinopsida > Pinales > Pinaceae > Pinus > Pinus taeda. Next base: position 24,824 of record APFE031666978.1, read on the forward strand.
CCTCCACTCCTCTCTCTCTTCATTCCTCCATCTCCCTCTCTTTTAGACTTCTATCTCTCTCCCTCCAACTCTATCACTATCTCCATCCCTCAATCCTCTCCCCCCCCCTCTTTATCTGTATCTCTCTCTCTCTATCTCTCTCATACATCCATATGATGGAGTATTTTGACTATATGCAATCAATGCTATATGCTAAAATATTTTACATTTTAATCTTTTATTATGAAATGAGTTACGGTTTTTCTCGCATGTAGTATTTGCAAATCATGGTATTGGCCCATGGTATTGTAACAAAACTTATTTACAAGTTAATAATATCCATGGTGCAGTGAGAGTGGATATTCATGGTTAAGAAACTTGTTATATTGTAAGTTTATTATAAGTACTAAGTTTTTATGTGGTTATTAATTAAATTTAAATGTGGTTATCGAAACATTATTAGATATTTATGTAGTTATTTTTTATTCTTACGCTGTAGGAAAACCATCCAAAAATAAAATACTTGAAAAAAACTTATACTAAAGTAAATAATATATCTACCATCAATTACTTCCCACCATAATTTAAGAAAGTCTTTGCTTAAAAAATGAATAGTAATAAGATGTAAAAAATATACTACTTCCCACCATTATTTATGTTTTCTATAACACTTATGTAGCAGTAAAATTGTAAGTGTGTATACTTACAAGTAGTTACTACCCACCAAAATTTACACAAGTTCTAAACATGAGCAAACAATTTACTTATCCACTCCCACCAAAATTTACACAAGTTTTAAACTTGAGCAAGCAATTTACTTATCCACTTCACATCTCAATTTACTAGTTACTACCGAAGCAAGACCATAGGATGATTTGAATATCAACCATTATTAATTTAGCATGACCAATGTAACTTCTAATTATTTATGGAATTTTTCCCATTGGAGGGGTCATGGGGCTTCATTAGGGGAGAAATACCATACCATGTGCATTCATATTGGAGGATATATATTGAGAAAAAAATGACATAATATATTGAACTTATAATAGGGGGTAAAGGGTTTTTATATTGACAGATATAAAATATGGAGCTCAAAGTTAATGAAAAATATAAAGGGGTATAAAAATGTTAATGAAGAAATGGATACCTACAATATCAAGTAAAAGTGGGGGTTTTTAAATTGGGAAGTGGTATTGGGTTTGTATTGGTAGAGGGTTACATAATGTGATTTTTAGAGGTATTTTTCAATATGTAGTCAATTTAAGGGTATTGTTTAGTATGGGTATTATCTTGACCAAGTTAAGATGTTAAACATTACAACATCTCTACCATATTGAGATCAAATATTTACATAGGAGTTAAGTTTACTTATGAACCTATAATATAATAATAATAATAAATAATAATAAGGTGGATGGATGAAGAAATTTTTTTGGATATAAATCCAAATAATTTACATAGGAGTTAAGTTACTTATGAACCTATAATATAAAAATAATTAATAATAATATAGTGGATGGGATGAGAAATTTTTTTGGATAAAATATAATATTATAGAATTATATTTTACTCAATATTTATTACTACTCCCACCTAGTAAAAAGTGATGAGGATGGAGGGAATTACTAATTAAAATGTAATATTATTACATTTTACTTAATATTTCCCATTACCCTCAACCTAAATATTACATTTGATTCAATATTTCCCCTCACCCCTGCTCATTTTATAGTTGAGTTTGTTTACTTTTAAACTTCAAATCAAGCTTATTCATTAACTTACCATCCTAGATTTATCAAAGCACTTTTTCTATAGCACATTGTTACACATAAATTAAGACAAGTATATTACATATATTATATTAAAGTGATTATCAAATAAGCCATTAGAATGAAGAACAAACTATTTTTTTCACTTTGTACTTATATATACACATTATATATACACATTATGTATTCATCCATTCAACTATACAAACTCAGCATACAAAATGGCATAGTGCCACACAACAAATCCATACAAATGCCAACTACCAACATATCCATAAAAATGTTTTACCTTTACTAGCTACATGGATTCAATGTCATTATTTACTAGCTCAATTTCTTATTGGATCATTTATTATTATTATTATTATTAATTTTTCTATAATGTTATTTTTATTTTATTTTCACCAAGTTAAATATTTACATTTTATATTACAAATATTTATATTAGCATTGCACATCTCTAACATCTTGAGCTGGAAAGCACCTTTCAGCTCAATAAAAAAATAGTAATTATATATATATATATTTAATATAAAAATATTATATTTTAAATTAACTATTTTACTTTAATTATTTCACATTTCTCATAAATAGAATTCCACTTTGGAATTAGTAATTTTTATATCAAAGAATGTCTTAATAGATAACCCATAATCAATGGGAAAAAAAAACATTTTAAATATAATATGATTTATTAAAATTTAAATTTAAATTTAAATAATGTAAACCATTTTATGTTAAAAATGTTGTTATTTAAACATTTGAAAAAAATGATAAGTACATACACAAAATTAATATGCATATTGTTACCAAGTTTAGTGGATTAATTTAATTATTGTAAACCAACTCTTTCAACGCGGTGTTTCATTGGTTTTAGTTTGATTCTCACTCCACTAGAGGTTATTAAAAACTTAGCGTTTAATCTTGACAATTTGGAGTAGAGGAGGGAGAAGAGTTTTATGATTTTTCCTATCAGAATAATTCGATACAATAATGTGTATCAAATTTGGAGTACAGGAGGGAGAAGAGTTTTATGGATTTTTCTGATACAAGAATGTATATCAAATTTGGAGTAGAGGAGGGAGAAGAGTTTGATGACCTTTTTTCTATTAATAATAATTAGATACAAGAATGTATATTCAAATTATAAAAGTGAGTTAATAAATTGGTATATTTTATAAGTGTATCAAATTATTAAAAGTTGAGTTAATAAATGTGTATATTTTATAAGTGTTTGTGATGGATGTTTTTTTTTTTTTTTTTTTTTTTTTTTTTTTTTTTTTTTTTTTTTTAATAGAAAAATGTAATTTAAAAGAAAAATTAATCAATTAATAATTGTTATCAATGATTTAAAAAGTAAGTAATTATCTTTGACTTAAAGTTTTAATTACATATAATATTATGGGCTTAATACCATAGATCATCAATACTAGGTTCCCAAAATCAATATTATTGAATTAACTATCTTGACTCTTTCATCTAGTCAAGTTTACTTAACAATCTCTCTTTAAACTTGGAAAAATCATATGTTCTCTACCATATCACCTAGGTCTAAGCCCACTCTACCAAAAAAGATTTGCATGCCTCACAAGGTCTCATAGTAGTATGCCCTTTTACATGCAGTTTACAAATTTCCATGTCTAATGTTTTTTCTTTTTTTCTTGTTTTTAAGGTTATTTTTGCCTCAACACTTGTGCCCCCATTCTCCCACCTTAGCACACCTTCTCACATGAGGAGTTATCATCTTTGGCTTCGTTACAACCAACATCATCATCCAATTTCTATCTACTTTAGATTTGAACCAACCAACAATATATGTATTACGTAATGGCTCAAAAGCAACCAATGTCCTTGACTTAAATGCAACCAAATATATAAAAAAATTAGCTTAGACCAAGTAAAAACTCAACTCTAGCACATTACAATGAATAATCGCCAAGATTTTAAATGATTTAACTACATAAATACCATGGGCCATGTCCATATTAAACTATAATAAACTACTAGTGTTGATCTAACAACCTTGATTTTTTCAACAAGTCAAATTTACCTAACAAAATAAAATTTTATAATCAAAATCATAAATAACCCTTATAAAACTTGAAAATATCTATTTCGAAAAATAATTAAATTTATCCATTATTAAATACTTTAAAATAATAAATATAAATTCTAAAATTCTTTTACTTGTCCTTGAGATTCATATGAAATGCAAGATCGATGAATTTGTTATTGTTTTTAATATTAGTTGTGTTGGATAGGAATGTGTAACGAAGTGTAAGTCATTATCATAATTAAATTATTTATGGCGTGTAGTTAATTTTGTTAAGAAAAGTGAGGAATATTTTGATTGTGTAATTTGGATGAGATGAGATGATATATATTAGTTGGTAATATTAATATATTAATATAAATAAAATTTAATATTAATAAATTAAAATATTAATAAATCACTGAGTTAATTTAAAATATATATAAAAAAGTTAATTAAAAGTTTTATTATTAATTATTTAATTTTAAAAAATAATAATTTAAAAAATTATAACTAAATATTTAGTTAATTTTGTTTATAAAATTTAACAAATTAATAGTGAAATCGTTTATTTATTTATTTATTTTTAATATTCATCTAGAATTAATGATAAAGTTGGATTGAAGTAATTCCTCTAAATGTTATAGAAATTTCTTAATGTTAACATGGGGTGGGATGAATCAATATAAGAAATTTTCTTACTTGTTTAAACTTTCATACATCATAACCAAACAATCTCACATAACAAAAGATATAAAGGAAAACTTCTCTATAACATACATTGGTAGGAATCAATGTACTCATACAAAGTTTGTAGGTACCAACTTATTATTTAAAACTTTATAGGAAAAAACCTACAAGAGACACCAATCCTCCTTGCTACAAGATTTGTAGGCACTAGCCTACAAGAGACAACAATTCCCTATTTTGCAAGATTCATAGACACCAACTTACAAGAGACATCAATCTCTTTTGTTGCAATAATTATAGGAACCACCAATCTTTTCTAATGCAAGATTTTTAAGCACCAACCTACAATAGACATCAAACCCCTCTACTAGAAGATTTGTAGGCACCAACCTATCAGAGACACCAATTCTTAGTGTTGCAAATATTTGCAGGCACCAACCTACTTTATTAATTCTACTTGCTAATTCTACCTTCATGAGGTATGTTAACTACTTCTTCCTTCAACATGTTTACTTGCTACTTATGCCTTCACTAAGTCAGGTTTGCTTGCTACTTATGCCTTCACTATGTCTACTTATTATTTTTGTTGGGTGTAGTATATGGTAGACTAATGGATCAACATTCAATGTCTAGGGTCCATGGACTTCGAGAAGCAACACTAGAAATGCTAGATAGAGACTTTAGTAACCTGCAAAATAAAACCCTAATTTGTCTAGAAACTACTCACACTTTGAATTCCTACACCTTGCTCTAATTCCACACTTAAACGGAATATTTATAAATGAAACCATAAAAACTAATATAAAACCATAAAAACTAATCATGTAATCTACCCAAAAATTGTAAGCAAATCTTATTTATTGGCAATTTAAAAAACAAACCCTAACCCTAATTAAAGAACAAGGAAATTTAGAGAGAAAACCCTAACTATCTAAATGCAAATCCTAACTACTAATTCACTGTAAACTTGAGCGAGCATTATTTTTAACCAAGTCGGAAACAATTTTTCATGCAATTTCTTTTTCAAAAAGTCCTCGTCCAATAAAGCATATGACTAAAATTATAATCCACTGCACCCTAATTTATTTCAGATCGTATTTTTATGAGTGAGGCAACGTTTTCATCTTGCAGACTATAAAATTATAACCCTTAGGTGATACCAAACTGAGATCCTTGTGTAAATAATAAAACAACACCTGTATTACAACACTGTTGTGTTGAGTTTTATAAGCCAAGTAACAACGTATATCTACATACTCAAGGTCTTGCAGTATTTATTCTACGTTGATCTATGTTGTCACAAGATCAAATATTGTTGTCATAAAACCTCGCAACTCACAGGCAATTGATCTTTGTTTGGGGTATGCAACATATGGATGAGTTTCAGGTTGCAACTTATGGTTTATTTGACCAACAATTCTGAATTGCCTCCAACTCGCTATGACCCATATAATTGTTCAACAACAAACTTTAAATCCAATATATATTATTCAAATTGATTTATGACTTTAGCCAGAGGGTTTAAATATCGATAGGCCAAGTTCTTGTACAAGGAATTGAAAAAGACTTCATATTTTAATAGGTCTAAGTACTCCTTCAAGTAAAAGTGAAGAATTGAAGCCCATTACAATGTAATGCCAATAGAGTATGAATGATTTGATTACCATAGTGACATCTTTTTAAATGGAATTTATCCAACCATTAATTATGACAACAATTTATGTAACTACCATAAAGCTCATGATTTTCACAAGTATAAAATTTTCATAATCATGGATATAAACCAAATATAAATAGAAAATATATAGTGAGCTCAGAGACTAATAGAAAAAAGTTAGGGGCAAAATTTTGCAAATGAGTTATCTTTTTTGACATTTTATGAAAAAAATATTTGCCAATTTGGTTAAAAATCCACCTATTGTTTATATTTATATGATTAAATAGATGATTATTTTAATGGTAAATTACATGCTTTTGATTGAATATTCACCTACATTTTATATTTATGAATTTTCAAACTAGAATAGTGGCCTACAATATTATATATACGGAAAATATTAAATTATTAAAAAATAATTTGGAGACATAGGATAAAATTACATGATCACAAGTTGAATAAAAACTAAAAAATAAAACCTGGCACAAGATTCTTGCATTAAAAATTTAGCTCAGCCTTCTATATCGTACCATTGTCTTAAGTCCAACTCTCAAAGGAGGATTTCCTCCCAAATCTAAACCAACAACAGAAGAGTATGGAATGGCTTCCTTCCTGGGCTTGGAGCCATAACTTTGTTTATATACATTTTTACAATACAAACTGAATTTAAAACAAAATAGATAAAGATCCAAACAATTTTCCATTGATGGAAGTATGATGTAGCCATATTCCAAACAAAGAATTTGAGATTTGGTGCATGAGGAAATGAAAAATTTGCATTTTCTTCAAATATAGAAATGATTATAGAAATACGGAAAAGTGTGTTTTTTCACAAATATTCCCCCAAAGAACCTTTTGTATCTTCCATACCACAGTGAAATTTGGAAAACAAACCAACATTTATCCAATTTCCTATACTGGGAGAAAAACCCATGTCCCAGAATTTTGATATTCACCCTCATCTGCACATAAATGGAGGAGGAAGTTGGCAGTTTGAAAACTGATGTGAATTTGGGGTTGAATCATTACTTATTTTCTAAAAATACATATGTACAACCTGGGTCCATTCTAGCTCATGGGGAATCATGAAAATATCATTTTGAACACAAACTATGTCTCAGTTTTCTCCTAGAAGTGTGCCAATATGTCAAATCCCAAATGAGTGCAAGAGTTGTTCTTGGTGCACTAACATGTCAGAACTTTGTTTCATGCTCATGTTTGATCCTTTCTCAAGTTTTTGGTGCATGGGAACCTGAAATAACACAAAAACCATCATTGATAACAATTTTAATGTGAACTTATTAAAACAAAGGGAATGTATTAAATAATGAACAATTACCTAGTCACACTCCACGTTTAATATAATAGCCCAACAATTGTGAAAAATGGTAGTAATAATGATGTAAAATCATGAGTAATCATAGGGCAAAAAGACGAGTTAAATACAACAATTATGAAGTGACAATTTCTTCCTTCATTAGGTTTGCTTCTCCCAAAACTTGTTGTGTTTGGCCTCTTCCAAAGGAAAAACTTGGAAGACATGTCACATATCCAATTTTACAAATATAATTATGAAATTTTTAGGTGACACACCTTTATATGTATCCTTATATATTTCAAATTTTCACATTATGAAAATTCTCGAAAAACAAGTTATAGAAAAAATGGCAAACTAACCTAGTTGAAGTTGATTTTGGGACTATTCAATATCTCTAACTTCCATAAGCATATCTCCAAATTTATATCAAATAAAATTCCAATTTTTCTACCATAAATACCTAGATATCTCATATTTGTCTCTTTGATATTTCATTGTCTAAAACATCTCAAGAAAAAATATATAGAAAAAATTCCAAACTAACCCATTTGAAGTTGATTTCAGGATTATTCAGTAACCCTAACTTCCGTAGGGCATATCTCCAAATTATAGCGAAATAAGGTGTCAAATTTCTACCATGTGTACTTAGACATCTCTCCTATGTCTCAATATTTCACAATCAGAAATATCTTGGAAAAAAATTATAGGAAAAAATCTAATCTGGCTATTTAAGGTAGATTTTAGGAGCATTCAGAAACTCTAACTTCTTCAAATAATATATCTTTAATTATAATGCTTCAAAGTATGTAATTTATACCACATGTACAAGAATATATCCTCTCTATATCCTCTAAGTTTCATGCTTTGAAACATCCCACAAGAAAATTTATAGCAAAATTTCCAAGATGACTCATTCACTCCACAAATCTCATTTTTGCTCCACCTTTACTATTCAATGTAATCTGGGTTGAGCTATGTTGGTGTCAACTGCTCAACAATGTCTCATACATCCAACAATGGTAGAAATTATGGCCGAAGGAAGTCCACACTAAACACTGGGTGTAGGCCAAGGAATGGGGGAATGATGAGTTTGAAATCATTGTCAACAACAACCTTGGTGATGATGTAAGACCCATATTGGAGTGGTTTAAGCTTCCAACAGGATCCGGAAAGGAATTCCTTCTACAAATGCACCAAAAAATTTCACCCACTTGAAACTTATGTGGCACCCGATGTTGATCATGACATTGTTTGTAATTGGCATTAGCTTTATCTAGGATATCATGAACCTAATAGCAGATGTGCTAAATGTGTTTAATAAACCTGGTGGATTTATCAGCTTTGGACTAAATGTGCAAGTTTTGTTTATTTAGTCACAAGAGGCATTGCAACATCAATGGGACACAATGTTTGAATCCATTCCCACTTGAAATGGTTTGTGGCCAATCAAGCTATGGGGAGATTTGTTATAGTTTTGTTGCACATAAGGAAGAATCACATCCCATGTTCATGGATGATTGGAGTTGTACATGCGTAGTATGTGCACTATCATCATGTTGAAAATCTCTATCTAGCAATCAATTGAGGATGTAATGCAATTGACTTGGTGAGCTTAGTGTCCAAAAACGACTAGAGGCTCAACTGAAATGTACGTAGGAACCTGCTATCCCGATATGATATAATGGTCTGTGGGATCCAAAAAATGTACCCACACTCGTTCAAAGAAGAGTTTGACAATGTCTTTTGTTGTGATTATCTTCTTGCAAGCCATCAATATAACCATCTTAGAAAATATATTAATGAATACAAATTAGCACAATCGTTAATATGCTTGGTAGAAGGAAGGCCAAACATATAATCCATGGAGATGGATTCCCAAGGTTGGGTAGGAGTAGGCAGAGGAGTGTACAAACCTTGCTTCTTAATGGTTGGCTTGGCAATGGCATAATCAATGCAACATCTGATATATTTTCCAACATCTTGTCAGAGTTTTGTCCAATAAAAATACTTCTATAGTACTACCATAGTTTTGTCCAACCCAAAGCGTCCTGTGACCCAACTTTAGTGTGCCTCCCAAATTAGCTTAGCACACTCGCTTGAAGGAACACAAATGTGCCCCAGGTACCATAAAAATGCATCTTGGAGGTGGAAGTCTGGTACTTTCTTTCCATCCATTAGCATCTGGTATGTGGTCGAAAATTCTAGACCATTTGCGTACAACTGCAACTATCCAAAAGTCTCGTGCCACAAGAGTTGAGACAGTGGGCAGTGCCATAACCGAGGGCCAACTAAGGAAATATGCAACGTTATTGGTGCTTCTCTTCTTGTGTTTAATATTAAAATGGAATTTTTGCATGTATGTGGACCATTTCTAATGGAAATTGTTCTACAACTTCCCTTGTGTCTATATAAATTGAAGAGGTCGGTAATCTGTGTGGATGATCGTCTCCTTCCCCAAAATGTAATGTTTCCACTGTTGGCAAGCTTGCACGATGGATTACATATCCTTATCATAGGTGAGGTATTTCTTAATAGTATCAGAGAGTGTCTAACTATGGTAGGCCATCAGATGCCCTTATTGGGTGAGAACTACACTAATAACATAGTCGGGAGCATCTATCTCAATTTCAAATGGTAATTGCAAGTCTAACAATGTGAGCGTTGGCGCAGAGAAAAGGAGATTTTTCAGCTCAACAAATGTCTTTTGTTGCACCTCAGACCAAAAAACTTTGCTTTTGCTTCACCTTTGGTAACTTGACTCAAAGGCAAAGTGATATGAGAGAATCCCAACATGAACCTACAACAGAAATTGGCAAGGCCCAAAAAGCTACGAAGCTCTGTGAGAGTTGTTAGGGCTTGCCAATCTCGAATGACTTGGATCTTAGCAGGATCCACATGCACACCTTACTCATCAATTATGTAGCCCAGATATTGGACCTGGTTCAAGCCATAGGAGCATTTCTCCAAATTGGCATATAGTTTGTGCTGACACAAGGTTTGAAGAACCTACTAAATATGTTGCAAGTGCTCTGCCAAACTCTTGTTGAATATGAGGATGTCGTCCAAATATACAACCATGAATGAGTTGGTGAAAGGTCATAAGATGTCATCCATCAGCCTCATAAAAGCTGTAGGTGAATTTTTCAACCTGAAGGGCATGACCAACCACTCAAAGAGGCCCTCCTTGGATTTGAAGATGGTCTTCCATACATCTGTGGGTTTTATAGGAACTTGGTGATAGCTAGACTTCAGATCAATCTTATTGAAGTACTTAGCCCATTGAGCTAATCAAGAAGGTCAACAATCTATGGGATCGAGTATTTGTTCCTAACAATGATCTTATTCAGTGCCTGATAATCAATCCAAAGTCTCTAGGTCCCATCTTTCTTTTGTACCAATACAACTGGCCTCCCACAAGGTGAGGAACATGGTAGGATGTGCCATTTTTGTAGCAACTCCTAGATCCACTGCTTTATTTCCTCATTTTCTAGAAGGGAGCGACAATATACTATCCCATTGGGTAGAGGTTACCTAGGAGTCAGATCGATAAAATGCTTGACCTAATAGTGCAAGGGTACCCCTGTGGGTGAGGAAAATATGTCCTTTTACTCCTCCACGACCTTGTCAACTTGCTTCTACTGCATAGGAGAACCCATTCTGGGGGCCAAGGATACGACCACAATATTCCCTTACTTTAAGAGTGAATCAAAAAGAAAATAATTTCCCAGTCTCGGAGATGATCTTATTTCATTGCTTAGCAGAGATCAAAGAAATGGAAGTAGGTGGGGCTACCTGCAGTATCATGTATAATTTTCTACCCAAAGTGATAATGACAATGTGAGGTCTGGACTCATACATAGCATGACGCTTCCACAATTATGGTATGCCTAATAATAAATAATATACTTCAAGATGAGCAACATAACACAATACCTTGTCGTGAAGGGCCTGATGTTGAAGGGAAGGAAGATTTGTTGGCTGTCATAGAGATCTCGTCCCTAGTGAAGTCAACCGATGTTGTATGGATATGGGTGTGGTGTGGTTGGTAAACCCAACCACTTAATGAACTCTATTGATATGAGATTCGTTTGGCTCCCATTGTCGACAATGAACCACAATGGAGAACCCTTCACCCACATATGTGAGTGGAAGAGATGCTTCTGCTCCTCTGGATCTTTGGGCTCAATCTTTTTTACCTTCGTGGTGGCAATGGTGGCAGTAGGTTTTGAATCAATAATTTGTTTTCCCTTTTCATTCTTTTCTTCCACCATGGGAGGCCATCAGATTCAGTGGGCCTGGGCTTGCAAGGGTTGAGCTAGTTCAAGTGCCAACTCCTTACACCCCAACCTCGTTGAGGACGTGCACAAAAAATAAAAGAGAAAACCGCTCTGATACCATTGATCCATATTTACGAAGGAAATAAATTAAATACATATTCAAGTCAAAACATAGAGATACAATGAAACATAACTTCAATTAATAAATAGCAACTGTTGAAAACTGTTTACATACATAAGAGAAACAACTAACTCGGGTGGTTGTAGCTTATCTATGAGAAGGGATGTGATGGCTACATTCCTTTTGAACTATGTTATAATGAGGCTCGTGAGTCTTTTTCATCATCAAGAAACAATGGAAAACCATAAACATCCAAAAACCTAACCCTACAAGATGAAGTGCCAAAAGTTTGTGGGCCCTATTGGGGTTAGTTAGAACATCAACTTCCCATGGTCATAACTTTGGCATACAATCTCCATTTGGATGACATGACACCTCATTAAAAATATTTATTCAAGGACAAATTTCATTTATATAAAAGTTCCACAGGCTAAAAATTTGCCTGTTTTCCAAAATAACGTCGTTTAGGGCCTCGAAATGGCTTCAGAAGTTTAGGACCCAAAAAACTGCCAAAAATAGTAAATTGTGCTAGAAATTAGGAAATTGAAAGGAAATAGTGTTGGGTGTCCAAGTGTAATAGGAAAGTGGCCATCAATAACCACCTAGATCACTGAGATATTCAAATATTTCGCTTGGAAGAGGTTTAGTAAAGACATCCACAACTTGGTCCTTGGTAGCAATGTATTCCAACTTAACATTTATTCAGCTAGATGTTTTTTGGGAAGTGATACTTGATGATAATGTGTTTTATCTTTCAATACATCACATGGTTCTCTGAAATGATGGTTTCACATGTATTAGCACATATTATTGATATTGGATGATCATGTTCCATGTTGATATCATTCCAAGCCTGCTCCATCCAGAGAAATTGAGTACAACATGTTGTTGTTTTAATGCATTCAACTTCAATAATGGAAAGAGAGATATTAGATAATTTCCTAGAAAGAATACTCCTCTACTTTTACTTTTCTTTTCATTTACATCCCCTGCCCAATTTGCATTTATATATGTTGTTAAAGTAAAGTCATTGCTTCTTGAACACCATAGGCCAAAGTATAGAGTTCCCATCAAATATCTAAATATTCTCTTTATTGCTTGCACATAGGTATCCTTTGGTGCAGATTGAAATATGTAACCAATCTTACTACTTACATGACATGTGGTCTTGATGCTATCAAAAATAGTAAACGGTAATAATCACTAACCTATAAGGGGATTCACCATATTTTGCTCAAATTGCATCCTATAGCCATGGGTGTGCTAACATGAGAACATTTTTCCATCCCAAATTTATTCAAAATTTCCTTAATGTATTTAGTGTGGAAGATAATGCATTTACTAGATTGAAAAACTCGTAGACCTAGAAAGAATGAAAATTCTCCTAGCATGGACATTTCAAATTATTTTTGCATTTATTCTCCAAAAAAAATTCTCATTGTGTCAACATCACTTCCAAAAATAAAATAATATAATATACCACATTGATTAATAAATATTTCTTATATGTCTTGATATAAAGGTTTTTTTATGTTGCTCCTATTTTGAATCCTTATTGTTGTAGATACTTTTCAAGTCTTCAGTACCGAGCCTTTGGAAGCTTGCTTTATACCATGCAATGACTTATTCAAAACGCACACATCATTTTCATCTTTTGATAGCTGAAATCCTTAGTGTTTTTCAATATATACCTCTTCCTCTATATTTCCATTAGGAAAATCTATCTTGACATCAATTTGATAGACTTTGATGTTTTTGAAGCATGAAAATGCCAAGAACATTATGATCACTTCTAGTCTTGCAACTAGAGCAAAGGTTTATTCAAATTCAACACCCTCAACTTGAGAATATCCTTTACACTCCAATATAGCCTTATTTCTTACTACTTGTCCATCCTCATTCAACTTGCTCCTCAAGACCCATTTGGTGCCATTCACATTCTAGTCTTTTGGTCTGGGCACAAGTTACTATTTCTCATGTTTATCAATACAATTCAACTCTTGTTCTAGCACTAACTCAATGTTTATCATCACTAGCTTGAGAAAAGTTCTTGGGTTATATTTTGAACAACAAAGCAAAGTTGACATGCTTTGGTGTACTTGACAATTTTCTTCTAGTCTAGTCTCCTGAATTTGTGTTACCAATTTTTTTATTTTCTATGTTATTTTTTTGTACGTATCTAGATAGTCTTTGGATGTTGATGTTCTATTTCATCTTCATCTTCTACTTGTTACTTATGTTCTTCTCCTTCCTCTTCTTCTTCCATTTATTTCTCTCTGTTGAGTGTCTCCTTTGGAAATCCATTTACTTGTCAGTTTTCTTTTTGAGGTGGTGTTTCATCCATTTTTACATCAGTGCTATCTACCACCTTGAATAGTATTTTTTTGTAATATTTGTAGCTATCAATTCTAGAATCATACCCAAGAAATATTCCTTCATCTATTCTAGAATTAAACTAACTTAAATGGTCTTCATTTATCTTTATGTAGCACTTGTTTCCAAATAATTTAAAATAGTTTACTATATTTGGTTTGTATTTCAATACTTCATAAGGAGTCTTACTATTATTTTCTTTTATTTGAGTTGTCTTTAAAATGTAAAACGTTGTATTAACTGCTTCTCCCCAAAACATTTCTAGTAGATTGGATTCATTGAGAATTTTTCTTTCCATTTCCTACATATTCATGTTCTTCCTTTCTATAACTCCATTTTGATGTGGAGTCCTTACCACTGAGAAATATCTCTTAATTCCATTAAGTTCACAAAATTAATTAAATTCATTAGAAGTGAACTCACCTCAGATATATTATCTTAAGGACCTTATTTTAGATCACTCCCATTCTCAATATGAGCTTTCAAAGCTTTAAACTTCTCAAATGTCTTATATTTTTCTTTAATAAAAGTGACCCAAGTCATTCTTGTAAAACCATCAATAAGAAACATAAAGTAGTTCTCACCTTTTAATGTTTGTGCTCTTGTTGGTTTGCAAAGATATGTATGAACAAGTTCCAATACCTCTAAATGTAGGCTTTTGTGAGTATAATTCTTTAGATATATGCCTTCTAGATCCATCACATTAATGTACTAGTTTATGACGTGTTTCGAACCAACTAATGTGGTTCATCATCAAGACAAATAGATGATGTGTTTCATCATCAATTTCCAATTCCATGATGATGAGTACTCTTTTGTCTTGAAGCTTACTCTGGTCTACTTTCCATGATGACATGGATTGCAAATAATTTCATTCGATTTTGAGATATTTTTCATGTCTCTCACTGCTAGTGTTTTGTTGAGTTTTACTAAATTGTCAAAGCTAATATGGCCCCTCCTTCTGTTCCATAACAAAATTTCATCAAATTTTCCCATTAAACATTTTTATCCTTTAACTTCATCTCAGGCATATACATACCTTGAGGTCCTAGTTTCATTTGACATTAATCTTCTAGAGCATACTTTCCTTATCTCACACATGTTAGAACAAAATGTGAGATCATGTCCTTGATCATACATGTGACTAAAACTTAGAAGACTGTGTTTCAAACTTCAACATACAGGGAATTTTGATTTTTAGTCTTGCAATTATCAAGACTAATCGCCCCCTTTTTAGTTACCCTAGCCGATGAATTATATCCAAAAATAACACTACCTTCCTTTTCTTCTTTTAGAGTAATAAATTTACTTGGATCTCTTGTCATTTGATTTGAGAATCCACTCTCAATATACCATTGGATTTAATTGTTTTGAGAATATAGTGCAATCCCACGTTCTTTTTATTTTTATCTCTTCCTTTTCCATGCCTTTGTGAATTTTTCTTTATGTTTGGTAATATCTTCTTCCTTGCCCTCATTAGGAAGCTTTATTTTGTTTCTTCTAGAATCAAATTCTTTGTGCCCATAGTTATTGCACTTATAACATTCAATATGATCTAATATAGGAGAAAACGAACTGTGATTTCTAGCAATACTCTCATTTAGACTCCTAGATTTTTTGCTCACAAAACCATTCTTTGAGGTCTTATAATATCCTTCGTTTCTATTTCACACATAGTCATTTCTGCCATAAGATCTACAATTTATTTCTTTATGACCAAAACTATTACAATAAAATCAATACCCAAATGAGGTGTCTTAATACTAGGATATGAAATTCCTTCTTGGTGGAGAAACTCTTTTGAATTCATTTTTGTTGATCTTGTGAGAAAAATCAGGCTTTGTTGGTCTTCATCTCCTTTGTTGGTGCTTCTTTCATTGTTGAATCATCTCTTGAGAACATTAGCATATATTTTGATATTTTCTTCATTTTCCTTTTCTTATGGCTTATGTCTTGATTCTCCCTTAGAGATCTTATGATTTTCTTTGTATCCAAGACCTGTTTTGATGAAAGGTGACCTTTTATAACTTGGAATATCACCTAATATTTTGATATCCTTTACAAACTTCAATCTTTAATTTAATTTAGCATTTTCCTTCTCTATTTCCTTTCTCAAGGAAATAACTTCCCCTTCTAGATTCTCATAATATTCTTCCTTTTCTTTCATTTTTCTTCTCACAACTTCTTTTATCCTCTTTGCCTCTTCTAGTTGTGTCTTCATGATAGAAATTGTTGTTTAATAAAGATCATGATCCTTTTTATTCATACATTTATGCAATATCTCCTTCTTATTTTTTTATCTTACCTCTGAGTCTATCTATTTCTTTTAGGGCACCAATAAGTTCTTCTTCAAGGTTTACTCTCCCATCAATATCATCATCCTTTAAATTTAATTTCTCTTCTTGATTGTTTTTGTATTCTTTATCAAGAGTCTTTGTATCAATGGATTTAAAAGAAGTCCTTCTTTGTCAATATTAGATGCATATTCATCGCTCTTCTAAGGAGCTACTATCTTCTTTGGGAAAAAAACAAATTAATTAATTAATTAATTAAATTAAATTAAATTCATGGAATACTTTCTTCTTTTGGGTATAATACTTGCTCCTATTTTCATGATTTTCTCCATTATAATTGCCTTCACATTTTTCATATGGATATCAGTAGTAAATGTCCTCTTCTACCACAACTAAAACATATGAATTTTATATTACATTTGTATTTACTAGATCCTCTTTTTAGTTTTCTCAAAAATTGTGCTTCTTTTGCATTTGATTGTTAGAATAACCAACAACTTTAATTCATTCTATATTCTTTGAAACTTTGAAATCTTATCCTTCCATAGTTGATTGTACTTCATGATAGGCCATGGTCCCTCTGATATATTCCTTCTGATGGTTAGACTAATTTTGAAGTAACCTTTTATGATACCAATTATTGGATTCAATAAGGGAATTTTGAGGTCTAAAATGGGCCTCCTAACGAAATTATAAAATAATAGTGGAAATAATAAAATAAGATTAGATTACGTCATCAAATTTTAGAGGGAAAAAAGAAAAAACTATTTTTTCCACTCGTATTTTCAGCTTATCTCCCTATGGGTTTACTCAAATTTCGAGCGGAAACACTCATTAGATGCAAAATTTGCTTCCGCATCCAAGGAGTACCCATGTTGCATACTTTCAATGGACCTTACTACACGAAAAATGAGAAATACATGAAAAACGTGATTGCAATCACATTTTTTCATGTATTTCTCATTTTTCGTGTAGCAGGGCCTATCAAAAGTATGCAACATGGGTACTATTTGGATGATGAATTAAATTTTGCATCCAACGAGTACTCCTTCTTGAAATTTGAGTAAAACCCTAAGGAGATAAGTTGAAAATACGAGTTGGAAAAGTAGTTTTATTAGTTTATTATTTTTTTATCTTTTTACTTTTTTACTCCAAAAATAGTGAATCATCCCCCATGGTTGACATCATTACCTTGAATCCTATTGGTTCTTATAAAGTTTATTTTGGTTGTACATTTTTCTTAGGAGGCCCATTTTAGACCTCAAAATTCCCCTAATGCATGGTTATACTAAGGGGTTTGGTTTCTCCCTGCTACAAGATTTGTAAGAACTAGCTTACAGGAGACACCAATCCCCTTGGTTCCAAGATACATAGGAACCAACCTACAAAAGACACTAATCTCTTTTGCTACAATATTTTTAGGCACCAACAAATAGAAAATACCAATCCCCTCTACTGCAAGATTTGTAAGCACCAACCTATAGGAGACACCAATCCCCTCTACTGCAATATTTGTATGATCCAACCTACAAGAGAAATCAATCTCCACTACTATAAATATTCATAGGAACCAAACCACTTTACTGAATTTTAATACTATTTTTTCCTTCACGATGTATTTTAGTTGCTTCCACCTTCACCAATCCTACTTTTATTTCTACGTTCACTAAGTATTCTTGTTTCTTCTACCTTCACTGAGTCTTCTTCTTCCAAAAATTGTTGTTTTTGTGTATAAATAGCTCGAAAATTGTAGATGTTAATGAATTCAAATTGAAAACAATAGACGCAAATCTCTTCTACTCAATCTATGGAAGAGAAAACATATAATAGAAACACATGCAATCATTCAATCACAATGAAAACAATATTTTTACTAGGGAATCCAACTATGAAAAACCCCTTTTTTGTTTGTATTACATCAGATGAAAAAAATGATCTATTACAATGACAACTTCAATCCTTGAAGCTCAACTTGCATTGCAATATTGATCTCTTTCTCCTAAGTCTGCTCTGGCAAATACTTAGCCAAATCTAGGCCTCTTTCTCCTCCTATTTCCTTGCACAATTCCTGAGGAAATTAGCTCCTAAAGGATAGGGAAAAATCTTATTATCTTGTGCAATTTCCAAGAGAAAATCCTCACCTACTACATGCAAACAATGTAAACTTGTATACAATAATGATTACATTGATGCCTTTTTCCTCCACTCAACTAGGAAATTCGAATTGTATGCATAACTAGGGTTATTTTTAGTAAGTTGACTTGTTAACTGAGAGATTTGTGAGTTAACAACAATTACAACTACTCAAGGGAACTCCTACTGACTCTATTCATGACTAGAGCTCAAATAATTGAGTTTCACTAACCATAACTCCACTAGATTTCTAAATCTTAGCAATCAACTCATGCACATCTCTACTTCTTTCCCACAAACTTGAATTGTCTGAATTAACTAAGTGACTTTCCCATGTCACTCCTGCTAACTGCAACTCAAATCATCTTGTTGATGTGGAAATTTGAATTTCTCCATTTGACTAAGGCACAAGTCAAATGAAGCCTTTTCTTGCTACAATTTAACATTTTGGCCTCTCGCTAAGAACAAACTTGTACGGCATGCCCTGTATCAAATTTACAAATATTATTATGAAATTTTTACCTTAAACAATTCTATATTCCTCCTTAGATCTCTCGATTTTTCACAGTTTCAAAATTCTCAAATAATAAGTTATTGCAAAAATTTTGAACTAGCTTGTTCGAAGTTGATTTTCGGATTATTCAATAATCCTAACTTCCATAGGGAATATCTATAAAATTATAGAAAAACAAAATATGAAAGTTCTACCATAGGTACCTAAAGATCTCATGATCTCTATCTCCTCAATATTTCATAGTATGAAAAATCTCACGAAAATTTTTATTTATAAAAAATGCTAGATTGACTTATTTGAAGATGATTTGAGGACTATATAGTAACCCTAACTTTCATAGGGAATTTCTCCAAAATTATAGTGAACCAAAGTATCAAAACTCCTACCAAGTGTACTTAGAGATATCTTCTCTCACTCCTCAATAATTTATTGTTTGAAACATCTAAGAGAAAAATTATAGTGAAAATGCCAAGTAGACATGTTTGAGGTAGATTTTAGGAACATTAAGATTTCTAACTTCCTTAGAGCATATATTTAAAATTACAATGACCCATAGCATGAAATTTCAATCATAGGTACAATAAGATCTCCCCTATATCTCCTCTATCTTTCATGGTTTGAAACATCCCAAAAGAAAAGTTATAGTGAAAATGCCAAGATGAATCATTCACTCCATGAATCACACTTTTGCTCCAACTTTAAGACCCCAAGATTATTCTCCAACTTCTATTGTGCACCTCAGATCTTTTCCTGAGTGGATATATTTAAATTCACTCATTTCTCTTTTATTTATAGTGTTTCTTTGTTCACTTATCGAGCTGACTTATAAAACTAGTTGGGTCAACTTGTATTTTCTAGCTAGGCCTAACAAAATCTTGCATATATCCTCATTCTTATGGAGTTATAGGGAATGTCATATACCATTGGAAAGGTATCAAAATAATTTTTTCCAAAATATATCCTATGCTCCCATTTGAACTAAGTACTTAGGCTAAAATTCCTTCAAGATAGTGTATCCAAATTGGGAATCAACAAAAAATTGGGTACCAACAATATTTCCAGCGATATTCATCTTGTAATCTGTATCATGGACATATGTAGTCTCCCCCTATCTTTGACATCAATGACAATAATATTGCCAACAATCCCCTCTAACTTTGACATTCTTGGTCTCCCCATAACTTTGACATCAATGACAACACAATATTCAATATTGAATACATGGTTGTGTTATATTTCGTTGAAGTTTATATGTTAACAACTGAAATTATTTGCATTATTATCATCTTACAATTTTGAAAACATTTCATGAGTTGTTGTGGATGTGGAAGTAAAAGAATTGTATGCATTTAAGTAGGGCGTTGTCTACTGAGGCATCGCTTTTGCCCAGACGACAAAAATCCACTAGAATCCAATCTTTTTTTTTCCAAAAATAAAAATAAAAATAATAGTAAGAGTGCTTGAATCTCGTTTTTTATGGTGGAAATGGATTCAGCGCCATCAAAAAACCCTAGGGCTACCAATACATTAAAAATTGACAGTTGTAACCAGGATTTCCAAAAAGCTTCTGCCAATTTTTTTCAAAATCATGTTAAAATTTCCATTATTTTCTAGGCAAAATTAACACCTCTTAAAACTACGCTTTTAAGTATTCATGTCTTGTTTGACTATATAAAATATCTATCAGGATTAAAAAAAAAAATATATATATAATATATTATATAATATATATATATAACTATATATATATATAAAAATAAAATAAAAAAGTTATAAAAACAATCCTAACTCATATTATCCACAACTAATTAATAATGAATCTACCTAATAAGTAGATGTCAAATATTGTAAGTTGAAAAGTCATAATGAAATAAAACCCTCTTAGTTCTCTTTTTAAATTTGAAAATTTTAATATGATAAACATGCCAATACTACTTGTAAAAATAAAATAACTAAATCTAAAAATAATAAATTAATCTATTATAACAAAAGAAAGAAAAATTTTATAAAAAAAATAAAAAAAAAAAAACATGAATTTAATCTTAAAATTCTAATTTTAAAATGAAAATACAAAATCCATGTCCAAGTGATTTTACTTCGTGTCCAAGTGATTATAAATATTTTTAACTATTTAATTATAAATTTAAATATTTGTGTTTATCGATTCTTACATATTCCTATATGAAGGCATCATCTACATTTTTATATATTTAACTTACTCAAGGCTCTTCATTAAGGTTTTCATCGCTTAGTTTAAGTTGAGATTCTTATTCATTAATATTTGTATATGTCTATTCATTTTTATTCCTTAACATTTTTAATGGTTAAATACTATTTTTTTTATAAAAGAATAAATCAATATAGATTATAGTGTTTATAGGATTGATAATTGGTTGTAATATGAAGTTTTTGTGAATTATGTGGTTTGAATTTCAAGTGTGGGTATATATAAAACGTATATGATTTACTTAGAAATATGATTTACTCAGATTAATATATTATCAGAATTAACTCATATGATTCACTTAGATTAATAATACTAGTCGGAATTAACTCATATCACATAAATATGAACCTAAATTAGTTATATATATATACTATATATATATATTATATATAATTATTAATTATTTAATAATTTATTTTTTAAATAGTTAATGCAATTTAAAATTTACAAAATCAATTTTAGAATTTTTTGCAAAGCAAGAAATTCTCATTCTTTATTTTAGGTGATGGATGCATTGCATCAGTTTTAGGGTAGTGATTTTGTTTATATATATTAAGTTAAGTTATGTTGTGGTTAGTTTCAATGTTGAATGGAAGAGCGATTGTGCAGGAGGATGTTGTCACTAGGATTGTGTAAAGAGATATTGTTTATATTGGGTTAGCCTTAATGTTGAATGGAAGAATGATCCACTTATAGAATATTGTCACCAAAACTGTGTAGAAGAATGTTGTTACCAAAATTGTAAAAAAAATATTATCACTAAAATTATGCAAAAATACCTTATAAAACAATCTTTTATCTATATAAATAAACCGTATCCACAACCTCTCCCCATAAAATTTGAACCAATAATTTACTAAAAACTAATTCAACAAGCTAACTACTCTTATATTTATATATAATACATCTAACTTATTATATTTATATATAATACATATAACTTAATTTATACACAAATGAATATGAATATCCTGGTTTATTAATCACATCTTTGTGTTCAACTCAAATTGCAAATAATCAAATTACCTTAAGTTCATGTCACTTGAGGATGATTGACATTTTTTTTAATAAATAAGATTAAGCATTTTTTTATTTCATATGGAAACAAAGTCTTTAATAAATAATTTTAATATCTAATTATCAAATATTCAATGTATATATTATATCAATTTGTAGAGATCAAACATATAATATTTTCAATAAATTATATAGGAGGACATCATATATATATATATATATATATATATAATATATATATAATAATATATATATAATTATTAAATTAATATAATATAGATAATATATTTTAATTTAATAATTTTATATATATATCTTCTAATCTTCTGCCTTATTTCTCTACGGCTGGGTTTTAAGCAAGTAAAATACGGCTCCCAGCTTCGCGAAAATAGTTGTTGGCTCAGTTCCATCCCTTTCTGGAGGGCAAGGTCCTGCCCATATCATCAGTGAAGCCCCAACTCCCACTGTCCAAGTGGTCCAGGCCTCACTCGATGAGGCTTTGAAATTTTCTGAAAGTGCCCTAATCTGTCGGTTCAATGGTTTTTGGCTGCCACTGACAGCTCTCCACAATTGGATCTCAGAGGTATGGAAGCTTGTCATTTCTGATGAAATTAATATCTACCCTTGTGCTAGGGGTTTCTTTATAGTGGATTTTGAAAATCCTGAAAGCAGACAATGTATTCTAGATTCCGACCCTTGGTTTTGGGAAAACTCAGGCCTATTCATGAAGCAATGGAACCCATCATTTGATCTCTCAACAACAGTCATCACCTCAGCACTAGTTTGGGTGAGATTGCCAAGCCTACCCTTGCATCTCTGAAATCTCTCCTCGCTAAAAGCCATTGGAAATGAAATTGGGAAATTTTACTGCAGGTGCCCAGAAATAGAGGAATATGCCAGAACCACCTATGCATGCATTTGTGTGGAAACGGACTTCAGCATCGGATTCCCAGTGGAAATAAACCTAATGAGTAAAGACTATGTGTGGAACTAGAAACTCGATTATGAAAGTGTCCTCTTCTGATGTTGATCTCGCTTTGAGACAGGCCATCTAGCCAAAAATTGCCCAAAAGCCTCCCAGAAAAATTCTGCTAGAAAAGACCACCACACATCTACATGGTGGGAAGGAGCACAAAAAGAACACTACATTGTCATCAAAGAAGAATACTCTAGAGAAAACTCGGAATCACAAGAAATCGGGCAAGAAAGAAACAACCCTCAAAACAAGCAAGGAGAAATCCCCGCCCAACAACAAAAAAGTGAACTCGACAACCCCTCAAGCATCAACAATTATGAAGATTCGAATACTGCACAAAATCAATCTTCATCTAACAGCAAAGCAGATCTCCTAGACCAAACTTATTCTCCAACTATCTTCAAAAGGACGAACACAATAGATCACGAAGCTAAGACACCAATGTCCCAAGAGCCAAAAGAGATGAAGGAGATCCAAGATAAAGGAAGTTGGAAGACCGTAGAGAAAAAAAGAAAGCTACAACACCAATCTCGCCAAGAAAGGCGAGGAGTCGGACAACTAAAAACTAAGAAAATTATAGGTCTGATAGACCAATTTGGTCTCAGTGGACGGTAACCACTATCATCATCATCATCATCATAATATTTTAATTTAGATTTCGTAAGTAAATTTAATATTTTTTTTAATAAATAATGTTATTTAAAAATTTAATTTATTAAAAAAATAAATAAATATATACACAAAATTAATTAGGTTGATAAACATGTTATATATAAAATATAATTTTGAGAATTTTAATTTAACTATCAATCATTATTAGATAAAAAAAATTAAGTCATCAAGTATTCAATATTCACTCTCTACATTATCAAATATAGGAGACATTATTATATTAAATATAAGAAGATATCAACATATAATATCTTTAATAAATTATATATATATATATGTGTGTGTGTGTGTGTGTGTGGGGTATTCAACTTAGATTTTGTAAGTAAATTTAATATTCTTTTTAATAAATGATGTTATTTAAAAGATAAATTTATTTGAAAAAAATAACAAATATATACACAAAATTAATTATGTCGATAAGTATGTCTATATTGGAATATAACTTTGAGAATTTTAATTTAACTATTAATATGGATGGTAAGGATTTAACTGCCATAGAATATTCTAGAATATTATTAATAGTATACACAAATCCAAGGTTGAGATTTATCTCCAAAGTAGTTATGTCATTTTTTGCTTTTTAAATAAATTGATTAATTGAAAAAAAAAAGTCATATAAATAATATGAAATGAGTTATGATTCTTTGGGCATGTGGTATTGATAATCCATGGTATTGCAACAAAATATATTTACAAATTAAGAATTTCCATTGTAAAGTGGAGAAAAATCTTCATGAATAAAAGTCTGGTTCCATGTTTTTTTAAATGTAAATATGTTTGACTTATATAATACTTTTTTCTATAATCTTTTTTTTAACCATAATGAGAATATTGTATTAATAAAAAAATTGTGTGTGGGTCGTTATTTGTATAGCATGTGAGTGCATTACTATTCCTTCGAGACCAGTTGTACTTGTAACCTTAGGATGATCTTTATTGTCATTATCTATTAGCCTACTTAATTTCCTCCGAAATACTAGGTCTTTACAGGTATAGACTCTTCAAAAGACATAATATCTTATAAAATTTATATTTGGTTTTTTGAGAAGAAATTTCAGCGTAAATCACATTTGAATGCATTTGTCTACATGGTTCGAACCAACGAGTGTGGCTCATCGCCAGGACAAGTTGAAGAATCAGATCTAGGCTACATGTTAAATAGTCAAAGCAGAACATCCAACGGCTATATTTGACCAAGCAACGGCTATATTGAACTAGTAAGCTAGACTGGTTAACAACTATAATGCATGTCAAGATGAAGCTGAGATTTTTGAACTAAGCACCATGATGATTCTTCTCCTATGGAGGAATATTTAGATCAAGCTCTTTGTTGTGTCCATTACTATGTTCCTGCATGGAAAAATGTGATCCTCCATGACTTTCTCCCAAACCTCCATTTGTATCTTTGTCCCCTTTTTTAGTGTTCCCAAATTAAAGCTTGATTGGGCTCAATCATGACGAGGCATTGATTTACTACAAAATTTGATAGTTCATCCTTGTAAGAGTCTTTACCCTTGTGCCTCGCAATTGTGAGAGAATTTCATTTTGTCCAATATAGTGAATCAAATCACCACCCAAGAGTATGTGCCACACCGTGGGAACTTAAAAGAAGCTAAAACAATATTAATTTTCTGAAAACATGAGCTTTAGACCCAAGAAACATCTCACCCGCATTTTGTGCCATAAGATCTCTCAATTGTGGAGAGATCACAACAGTAGGGGATGAAATAAATTCATCTAAATCAACCCATAATTTGTCCAAACTTCTTCCATAGTTTGATCATCATTAGAAATACCTCAGGAAGCCCTTTTCACCTCTGCAACACTTTACCAAGCCACTGCCACATCACCAACATCATCACAAGTCAAAATATGTTGACTTGGATACCAACCAACAAATATAATAACACTTGGGCCATCAACCTGCTCCACAACAACTTTGCCATCAATATGCAACTTCAGAACATGTCAGACATCCTCTAGTACTTGTACAACCAACTCAAGATATCTCAGACACTTGTATACCCTCTCAAAGTCTTATGTATCATATCATCAACATGAGGACCTAATCCAAGAAATGGAAACCTAATCTACCAAACTCCTTAACTCTAGATCCTGTAGCAGTGACCAACACATGTATGCAACAACATGATCAGTAAACATGATCAAGGAGATCATCACATCTCCAACACTATTGTATTAAACATGCAACACCTCTACACAACTAACCATAATGCCAAAACCTCTAACTAGTGCAACACACCACCATCCAACTCCATGTAAAAATCATGATCATAACAACATGATCATGAGGACCATGACATCCTCTGCTCACACTTTTTATGAAACCCCTGCAAATTATAGCTCCATCCTCACATCTCCATGCAATTGGACATGCCAAAACCAATGCAACACATCATCCATGTACTAGCCTTCTGTAACCAAACATACATGTGTTAACCATATCTCCCACAACCCAAGCTACCAATTTGACATCAATGCCAACCAACAAGACACCTGCAACACATCAATGCCAACAATATCCCCCTTTGGCATTGAGGTACACCCCAATTGAACGATCCAAATGTCCTCAGAACAATTGATCTCCTAACTATCTCCCACTTTGACATTAATGGTAAAGGGTAAAAATCATCAAATACTCTATTGTAAACACAATAAATCCTCTTGAAAACTAGATGGATCTAATCATAATGAAACTCTCTCGCTCCTTATAGCAACATACAACATGTAGTAGGGGCAATAACAAAATATCCATATCATGGGAGTAGTAGAAAAATAGATATATACTTGCAACAACCTTAAGCAATAGCTCATTCTATGTGAACAACACTATCAAGTCAACTCAAACAGCAACAACAAACCATATCCATTAGCAATAACAATGTGTGACCAGGATTATTATCTCTTTCCAAACTCAAATTAGCAACAACAACATCGTAAGCACTAGCAACATCAACATCACTTAACTCAGAAACAATAAAATCCATGTCATATAGCAGCAGTAGATCAAATCACCCAAACATAGTAGCGATAACATAATATGACCTGTTATCACTTCAGGAAGCTCTCCTAGGTTATAGCTCGGAGATGCTTGGTAATGTATAAATCTTCAATATTGTTCTCTGAACTATTGGAAGGGATGATGGTTTGGATCAAGTCAAATGACTATTTCAACTCTATTTTCACTCAAGACATGTATGAACACCCTCAGCTTTACAAGGCTTTAGACCACTAATGCTCAATAGTTTATAGATTCAATGGATAGATGGAGAATACTGATTGTACCAGTCGATGCATACATAAACACATATGAATGGCTAGCTACAGGAAGTAAATGAAGCTTGCAAATCTAATTTATCAGCGTAGAGATAAGATGACGGTTATTTGGCATTAGACACAGAAGAAAACATGAAAAGACCTATTCAAGTGCAAGCTTAGAACAGAAGAGAAAATGGGAATTAAACATGTAACAACAAAAGAATCTTATACTGCTAGAATGAAGATGAGAAGCTAGAGTAGCAGAGTATCCACAGTCCCCAAAAGTTGAACGCTTGTTACTCTAAACTTTCAAATATTTATAGGCCTTTTACAATGCTCTCGAGCCTTCTAAGACCTCTTAATCTATCCCCTCTGTCTTTTTAACTGTTTGATGCCATCATTAGGCACACATGAGCTTAGAGGTTTCTTTTCTAACAATAGAGTAACCGCATTCCGGTAATTCGCTGCGCTATCAGGGAGCTCGCTCATGCTAGTGATGCTTCATGATCGCTTTTGTTGCGGGCTACATCGTGTTGTGGCCCTTTTCCCCTTTTCGACCATCTGTCTCTCGGCAATCTGTCTCCCGGACTCTGTTTCCCGGACTCTATTCTGTAAAGGAATGGGTCTTCGGGCTTTTGACATCCCTTCGAATACCAAATGATTGTTTTCTGTTTTACACAGGAAAACATTGCAACACTGTGAAATCCCGCCAAGCTCTGTTCATTCTGGACTTCAAAAGTCCTTCAACACGGTCTATTCCTCTATTGATTCTGCCCTCAATCGTTATCACAAGTCACTATTGGCCTGATTTCCAAGCTTCCCTTTGTATTTTAAAATATGTTAAAAACACTAAAAATCACGAAAATTTGACTTTGGCAAACCTGAAATATTATATATTTTCATTCCCGAACCCCTTCGAGTCCAGGTTTTATCGCATCAGCGCAGCCCCTTTTTATTTCGTTAAATAACAAAAATACATAGGAAAATGCCTTTCGGAAAATTTCAAATTGTATGCAATACTATGTATATAACCATCGAGTCCGGTTAATCGCATCGCACATATACATGTGCATAGGCTCCACTCCATGGTGTTGCTCTGATGCGATAAAGTAATGCGTTTTGATCACAATTGCATGTTGATCGTGCCTTGGGCCATTTTCAAGTGCTCTTTGTAATCTTCGATAGCGAACTTGCGATACGATGTGGGCCACCGATCTGTGCGCTTGATCGACAATCCACGTTGCATCGTCGATTGCCATCACAAGTTTCACACGGTCTGCGTTGATATTTGCCAATTGCGATCCGTCGACTAGATCTGGACCATTGATCGGCTAGATTTGGTGGTTGATATGCATTCATTCCTCAACCTTCCACTCCTCTATTTTTTTCTTTATTACTTCCTTGGGTTTTTGCCTCCCGATAGTGTTTTTCACCTATCTGAAGGTTTTTCTCTTGCGATTATTTCGATCCTTTAAACAATTTTCAAAGACTCAGAGAGTGTTTTGGATCTGTTTGGCATTGCACCTCAAGGGCTAACACTGGCTCCTTCTGGAGATGAAAGCCTCCCTGTGAGGTTTCAAGAATCATAGACCGATGCCTTTCCTGTAAAACCAAAATCAAATCTATCTTCTAGTGTTCCATTGGGCATGGAGTTTATTTTTGCATAGAAAATAAAAACTAAAACACATATTTACAATATCAAGGCTTTAAAGCCTTAAATGAAATAAAGTTTCAAGAACCGCCCATTTACTAGGCCAC
The DNA here is from genome assembly GCA_000404065.3 of Pinus taeda. Classification (NCBI taxonomy): domain Eukaryota; kingdom Viridiplantae; phylum Streptophyta; class Pinopsida; order Pinales; family Pinaceae; genus Pinus; species Pinus taeda. The sequence continues at coordinate 53,913 of APFE031666978.1, forward strand.
CAAAGACATCTTCTCCCTCCAGACTGCACAGAATAAAGGTATTGTTATGCTGAATTTGAGCGATGACAAACGGCCTTGTCCATAAGGATTCAAACTTACCATTATTACCTTTCTTTTCCTTCAATGCATCCCATTTGAGAACCTAGTCACCAACTTGGAAATTGGCCACTTTTGCCTTCTTGTCAAAGGTTTCTTTGATTTTCTTCTAATGAACTTTTGACTTCTCAACCAGCTGCTCTCTAATCTGTTGTAATTCAACCAAGTTATTCATTCCCCTTACCATGTCATTTGTTTCATCATGTTCTTCTTGAAAGAATTTGGCCACAGGGAGAATCAACCGGATAGGAAAAACAACATCAGTGCCATAAACCAGCTTAAATGGAGAATTTCCCAATTGGGTCTGTGTCATCTCCCAGGGAAGTTGAGCTTTAGTCTCCTCTCCCCGACAACGACGCCAATTATGTTATCACTCCAAGAAGCTCTCCTAGGTTGTAGCTCGGAGATGCCTGGTAACATATAAATCTTCAATATTGTTCTCTAAACTATTGGAATGGATGATGGATTGGATCAAGTCAGATGATTGTTTCAACTCTATTTTCACTCAAGACATGCATCAACGCCCTCAAGTTTACAAGGCTTTAGACCACTAATGCTCAATATTTTATATATTCAATGGATAAATGGAGCATACTGATTGTACTAGCATATACATACATAAACACATATAAATGGCTAGCTACAGGAAGTAAATGAAGCTTGCAAATCTAATTTATCAACGCAGAGATAAGATGGCAGTTATCTGGCATTAGACACAAAACAAAACATGAATAACCTATTCAAGTGCAAGCTTAGAACAGAAGAGAAAATGGGAATTGAACATGTAACAACAAAAGAAGCTTATATTGCTAGAATGAAGATGAGAAGCTAGAGTGGCAGAGTATCCACAGTCCCCAAAAGTTGAACCCTTGTTACTCTAAACTTTCAAATATTTATAGGCCTTTTTCAATGCTCTCGAGCCTTCTGAGGCTCGAGAGGTCTTAATCTATCCCCTCTATCTTTTTAACTATTTGTTGCCATGACTAGGCATGCATGAGCTTGGAGGTTTCTTTTCTAACAGCAAAGTAACTGCATTCTGTCAATTCACTGCACTGTCAGGGAGCTCGCTCATGCTAGTGATGCTCCATGATCACTTTTGTTGCGGGCTGCATCATGTTGTAGCCCTTTTTTCCTTTCTGGCCATCTGTCTCCCAGTAATCTGTCTCCCGAACTCTGTTTCCTAGACTCTATTCTATAAAGGAATGGATCTTCGGGCTTTTAACATCCCTTCGAATACCAAATGATTGTTTTCTGTTTTACACAAAAAAACGCTACAACACTGTGAAATCCCACCAAGCTCTGTTCATTATGGACTTCAAAATTCCTTAAACACAGTATATTCCTCTATTGGGTCCGCCCTCAATCACTATCACAAGTCGCTAATGGCCTAATTTCCAAGCTTCCCTTTGTATTTTGAAATATGTTAAAAACACTAAAAATCATGAAAAATTGGCTTTGGCGGACCTGAATAATTACCTATTTTCATTCCCGAACCCCTTCGTGTCCGGGTTTTATCACATCAGTGCTGCCCCTTTCTCTTTCGTTAAATAATGGAAATACGCAAAATACATAGGAAAATGTCTTTCAGCAGATTTCAAATTTTATGCAATAATATGTATATAACTATCAGGTCCGGTTAATTTCATCGCACATATACATGTGCATAGGCCCCGCTCCATGGTGTTGCTCTGATGTGATATAGCGATGTGATCCGATCGCAATTGCATGTCGTTCATTCCCTGAGCCATTTGCAAGAACTCTTTGTAATCAATGATAGTGAACCTGTGATGCGATGTGGGTCGTCGATCTACACACTTGATTGACAGTCCACGTTGCATCGTTGATCACCATCGTAAGTTTCACATGGTCTGCGCCGATACCCATCGGTTGCCACTGTTGATTGCGATCTGCTGACTAGATCTAGACCATTGATCAGCTAGATCTGGCGGCTGCTGTGCATTCATTCCTCAAGCCTCCGCTGCTCTATTTCTTTTTTTTAACTACTTCCTTGGGTTTTTGCCTCCCGATAGTGTTTTTTCGCCTGTCTGAAGGTTTTTCTCTTGCAATTATTTTGATCCTTTAAACAATTTTCAAAGACTCGGAGAGTGTTTTGGATCTGTTTGGAAGTGTATCTCAGGGGCTAACACTGGCTCCTTCTGGGGATGAAAGCCTCCCTGTGAGGTTTCAAGAATCAAATCTATCTTCTAGTGTTCCATTGGGCATGGAGTTTATTTTGCTTAGAAAATAAAAAATGAAAATCATATTTACATTATCAAGGCTTTAAAGCCTTAAATGAAATAAAGTTTCAAGAACCACCCATTTACTGGGCCACAAAAGACATCTTCTCCTTCCAGACTGTGCAGAATAAAGGTATTGTTCTACTGAATTTGAGCGATGACAAACAAACCTGTCCATAAGGAGTCAAACTTACCATGATTACCTTTCTTTTCCTTCAATGCATCCCATATGAGAACCCAGTCACCAACTTGGAAATTGCCCACTTTTTCCTTCCTGTCAAAGGTTTCTTTGATTTTCTTCTGATGAACTTTTGACTTCTCAACCAGCTTCTCTTTGATCTACTGTCATTCAACCAGGTTATTCAATGTCCTTACCATGTCATTTGTTTCATCTTGTTCTTCTTGAAATAATTTGGCAACATGGAGAATCAACTGGATAGGACAAACAACATCAGTGCCATAAACCAGCTTAAATGGAGAATTTCCTGTGGACTTCTTGTTGGTAACTCTGTCAGGCCACAGTGCAAACTTCAACTTGGAATCCCAGCGCTTTTTGTTGTCCTCAAACATTTTTTTTATTATCCTTACAAGACTCTTGTTAGATGATTTTGTGAGGCCATTGCCTTGAGGATAATATGAGGTTGAATGCACCAATTGAATGCCCATGGATTCGCACATATCCACCAATTCTTTTGCCTTGAAAGTTGCTGCATTATCAGTGACTAGCTTGGTTGGGCAACCAAATCTAGTGAAAATATTCTCATTCAAGAACCTGATGACAACTTGATGATTAACATTCTTAGTGGGTATAGCCTCAATCCTTTTGGTGAAATAATTAGTGGCTACCAAGATCCATTTGTGCTGGCCACTGGAATGTGGATTAATCTCACCTATGAAGTCTAAGCCCCATTGTTGGAAGCGACCATTGATGTGTACTAGATTCAAGGGCAGAGATTTCAGTTGCTATCTTCCTGCAAACCTCTGACATTTGTCACGTGATTTCACAAAATAAAACACATCAGAGAACAGAGTAGGCCAATAATACCCAGCTCTCAAGATTTTGTGGGCTATGGTTTTCCAATAATGATTCCCTCCACAGATGTTAGAATTGAAATGGTGTATGACTTCCACAGATTATCCTTTATATAGATATCTTAAGAGGATTCCTAATGGGTCTTTCCAATAAAGCATGTTTTTATTAATGTAGAATTTGGCTGATCTAAGCTTAATGGCCCAGGCTTGACTCGAGCTAAGCCCTGGAGGGACTTCTAGCTTCTGCAAAAAATGAACTATGCTAGAATACCATTCACAGGTGGCTTGATTTTCAGCCAAAGTCTGATTCTGCTCTTGCTCTTCTGTTGCTTCCTCTGTCTCTCCATCACGTGAATTTGAACCCATGCAATTGATTTCTAACGAACTGCAATTTTCCTCATCCATAAGTTTAGCCAAGCCCTAGCCTTTGAGTTAAGACATCTTTTACTAAGGCTGAAGGTACATATGCAACCACTTTGGAATGCAGAATATAAATTCTGAATGCCTTTAAAGATTTTATGAGAGCATAAGCTTGTTTTCCAATAAGGCCATACCTTAGTTCAACATCCCTCAAAGTTTTGGTGAAAAAGGCCATGGGGTGCTCTATGCCTTCATCATTTTTTTGCAACAGAACTGTTGCAAGTGTATCATAAGAGGCAAAAGAGAAGTTATAAAACTCCTTGGTGTAATCTGGGTTGATTAGAGTGGGAGCTTCCATGATAGCTTGTTTGATGGCTTCAAAAGAACTTCTTGCAGCATTTGTCCATTTTATTTCTGATCCTTTCTTTAGCATGGAAGTGATGTGCTTCACTAGCTCTGCAAATTTTGGAATAAACCTCCTTACAAATTTAATCTTACCCAGGAAGGATTGAATGTCCCTTTTTGACATTGGGATGGACAATGTCTAAATTGCTTGAACTATTGTTGGATCAATCTTCACAGCTTCAGCAGAAACAATATGTCCCAGAAGTTTGCCTTCTTCTAGAGAAAATTATGACTTCTTTGGGTTCACAAAAATCCCAAACTGTCTGCACTTTAGAAAAACCTTCTTCAAATGCCACAAATGGTCCTTGTGAGTGCTGGAAAAGACTGTTATGTCATCAAGGTAAATAAGGACAAATATGTCCTTCTCTCCCACAAAGGCTATGTCCATGACCCTCTGAAAAGTAGCCCTAGCATTCATTAGTCCAAAAGGTGTCTTGGAGTACATGAAAGTGCACCAAGGAGTAGTGAAGGTAGTCTTTTCCTGATCTTCTGGATGTACAACAATCTAATTGTAACCTAAAAATCCATCTAGGAAAGACATGACTTTAGCCCCTGAAACTTTTTGTAGTTAGTGCTCCATCTTAGGCAGGGGATAGTTGTCTTTTTTAGAGCATTTGTTCATATTCCTGAAGTCAATACAAGGCTTGATTTCTCCATTCTTCTTTCTTACTACCACAAGGTTAAATATCCACTTTGAATATCTTAGGGGAACTATGATCTTGGCATTCAATAGCTTCTTGATTTTTTCTCAATCAAAGGCAATAAGAGAGGGCTGATAGGTCTTTATTTCTGCTTGAAAGGGATGGTTTTCTTTTCCAGTGGAATCTTATGTTGAATGATGTTTATTTCATATGTTTTAAGATCATTTTATTCCCAAGAAAAAATATCAGCGAACTGCTTCATCAAGGTGCAATACTCGAAACTCTGGGTAGAAGACAAGTGAGTGGATAGATTTATGTACTTCGGATGGGCTGGACTCCCTATATTATGTTTATGAACAACAAACTCATTTTCTTTTTTGGAAGGCTTATAAGGTACATCATTATGATCAAACAGCTTCTCTAGAGGCACCAATCCTTTGGGTATATGGTTACTAGGCAGTTGGACAATGTTGTCGTGATCAATCTCATCCTTTAGCTTAGACTGGTTGCATTCTTCCATGGTTTCGTTTTCTTGGTTGATGTGCATTTCAGAAAATTCATCAACAACTTGTGAAAACCTATTAATTTCATCATCGTCTTCAAAAACTTTCTAGTATTTGACATTTTCAGGTAGAGATGGTCTATATTTCACCTGAACTTCATAAGTCAACTTACGAGGCAAAGTAGGAACAAACATGCTAGTAGACACAGCAAGGGAATTAACAAGTTGGTTCTTCATTCTTGGGATGTAATAAATGTTGAAAATATTAAAAGAGTCCTTGAGCTTCTATACCTCATCTATGTACACTTTCATCCTTGGATGCTTTGATTGGAAAGTTTTGTTGACCTGCTGAATGATAAGGTTTGCGTCCCCAAACACTTTCAAACCTTTGATGCCCATTTCTTTAGTAGCGTTTAAGACCAACATCAGGGCTTCATACTCTGTTACGTTATTTGTGACCAAAAAAGTTAATTTGAAAAATAAATTAATACATTCCTACGTGGAGGACACAAGGACTACACCTGCCCCTGCAGCTTCCTTAGAGCAAGCTCCATCAAAGAACATGTTCCAAATTTGTGGGCCTTCTTCCTCTGTCATCTGGCAAACTGGTTTCTTAAGTTACGGGGAGGCCAACTGAGATTCTTCAATCTAGAGAATACAAGCTCCAAAATCAGTGTGGACAGCATAGATGGGATGATTAGTGGGATTCCTTTCATCACTGATGATATAAGCCAAATGAGCTTCTCTGTATAAACTCCTGCTCTCACCTCCAAAAATTGGTATAGGAGCGTAGGACAGATCATTTTGTAATGTTCCACCTAATCTCTTGATCCAGCCTCTAGAAAGCAACATGCCAAACTTGGGGGGTACATCTGCTACCATAATATCCATCATCATGCTCTTCATGGGCAACTGAGACAAAGTGATGGATAGGTTCTTGATTAATCCCAGACATTTCACTTTCCTAGAGTCAAAAGAAAACATGTCATGATAAGGCTTGGTAAAATTTTCAAGATCCAACTCATCCATGACAGCCTTGGGCATTAGATTATGGCTGGCTCCAGTGTCCAGAAGGCAGTTATGAAGGATTTGTGATGAATAGTCAGTTAGACATAGAATTATGGGGAGTTGTCATCATAATTTTCAATCATCAGGCTGAGAACAATAGCTCGTCTGTCATCTTGCATATTTACATAGTTAGTGGAGGCTTGGATAGCATTAGGCTAAAGGGCCTCGAGGATAGATCTCTTGAAGGACTCATTCTTCACTAGTTCAATAAGAGGTATAGGTATTCTTAGATTCTGAATTTCTGATTGAAAATTGAAAGGAGAAGGAGACTTGTCAAGGCCCCTTACCTCGTGAGCTGGAGCTTTGAGGATGATGGGATCAACTGTTGGTCGCTTCTACTTATTAGCTTGCTATATTGCAGGCACAATAGCTCTTTGAACAGGATTTTCCTTGGCATTATTCATCTTCGACCTCATATTATATCTGTGCTGACCTTTAGTTTGCATAACAGCTTCACCATCCCATTCTTGGTTGATCTGGTCATTGAATAATGACTTATCATAGGCATCTGAGGTCAAAAGGGAGGCACTACCTTCGTATTTCAGACAATGAATCTCATCATCTTCTTCAAATTGCTCTTCTTCCATGACTACATTTTGGAAAGGGGTCTTTACCCTTTGGTCTTCATTGGCATCTTTGCTTCTTTGCAAAATCTGCAACTGCTCATTAGCTCTTCTAGATGGATTTGGATTTCTAGGAGCAAAGGTATTAGGAACTCTTCCTTTCCTAGGGTGCTGCTCAACCTTTAATTTAGAGATTTCAGAGGCTAATGACTCTATCATCTTGGTCATTTTATCTATCTTGGGATTTGAAGATGATGAAGACTCGCCCCTCTATCTCCTTCTATCAACATTTCCCTTGAGCTTCTCTGCAGCCATGATCTTTGATTCTACTTCCAAGGCTGCATCCTGCATATCAGCCAAAGTAGCACCTCCCCTCTCCCTCAACAGTAGATAGAAGTAAGAATCAAAGGCACTGGCATAGGTGAGTTTAGCATAGGTAGTGGTGGGTTTTACTTCAGCTGGTATTTTTTTGTACACATGGTTAAATATCTTATTGAAATCAGAAAACAACTCATCATTTTCCCTCTTTAAGTTCCCAAACTTGGTCTGGTAGTAGAGTAGATCCTTCTTATCGCCCCAATGCTTTAGGAATGCATCATCTAAAGCCTCAATATTTGCTATAGATCTTGGGGTTAGTTCTCTGAACCATTTTCTAGCCTCTCCATCTAGGCTTTGGACAAAGACTCTCATTCACGCATCATGTTCACTAATGTCCAGGTTATTAGCATAGCTATAGAATGATTCCTGATGTTCTTCAGCAGTAACACCTTTAGTCCCAATGAACTTAGTCCTATACTTCTGATATTCTCCAATAGGCATGGGATTCAAAGGACTAGCCAGTACTAAAGGTCCATACCTAGAAGCTATGATTCTTTCCATTTTGGTAGGTTGTGGGCCTGCCATAGTTGTGGTGGCTATAAAGGTACTGGAAGTCTGAATGACAGAGGGTTGAGGAGTGACTGATAAGGCTAAAGGGGTATGAGGGATAGGAGGATACGTTTCCTTTGGGCTTGCAACAAAAGAAGAACCTAAAGAATAAGGAACTTTATGAATCTCTGAGATTTTTTCTTCACTGCTAGTTGTTATATGGGAATAGTGTCCACACGGATGCTGCTATTCCCACTAAGATGTGTGGCTATCTTAGAAACAAACAATCAAAGTCTACTTTTGATTCCTTTTATGAAAATAGATGAGAGGAGAACCAAGAGGGCCAACCTGAGTCTTGCGCTTGATTCCCTCTCCTTCTTGATAGAGTTTTGTTGCTCGCTCTTTGTCTGCTTAGCTTCAAAAGGGACCTGTAGAATCATAGCAACATACTAGTATGCAAGAAACAAGGATCTAAATTCACAAATAATGTAGGATCAGATGTACATTAACCATATACAAGCACATATAAACAAATACACCAAGATATGGAAGGAAACAAGAATAGCTTTATTCAGATAAAAGTAACAAGAGGATTACAACCATGAGCAGCTCTGACCCAGCATCATCCTCCAGCTAAGAAGCCCTTCTTTCACCTCAAGAAAAGAAAAATCACCTAACACTGTGAATGTACACAAGAATACTGACAGCACTTCTCTATAGATTACAAAATTCCAGCCTCTGGATCTCTGTGATGAGGGATCCATATATAGATGATTACAGAGAGGTGAGTCATCTTTGGGATCTTGATTAGTGTTCTTCTCCTGATATTCCTGCTTCCACTTGGAGAATGAAGATCTCTTACTCATCCCTAGTCAAAAATGGAGTGGCAAGTGTCAAAGGAGAGGCTTCTAGAAGATTCGATGATCTTCCACCTCGAATTTTGGTCCCTGCCATTTGTCCATTCCCGACTATCGTACCCTACAGGAGAGAAAAATAGTATGCATCGCACCCTATACATTAGGAAGGTGATATGCATCGCACCCCTGCATGGAGCTTTCAGTATGGTCCAGTTTTGACCATTTATGAGCAGTTTTTAGTGGAGAACTTCTGGGAGATGATGTAATCAGTTGACCTTGTTCCTTTAGGTAGTGAAGCAACCCTTTTAGGGACTTAAGAGCCCTCAGTTTATGGAAATTTGTGATTTGCGTTGAAGTGCCCAAAAATGTCTATAACAGTTGCCCCCTAAAGCACGAGGTCGTTAATCATTTTTTATGTCGGGTGAAATGCTTTACTATGAGTATCTAAAGTTTTTCTGAGCTGGGAGGTGACCTGTAATAAGATATAATACAATACATTATATGCCAACATTTTTCATGATCTAACTGAGGCGGGCATTCCCATGCTCAGCTTTATAAACTCATTTTCATGTACATAGGACAGACGATCGTCTGTGTGACAGACTGATGATATGGACACATCATCCTTTGGATTTGGATGATCATCTATTCGGCAATGATGTACACTGGATGTTTTTATATTCCTGAATATATCACAGCCCAGATGGATGAAACTAGATTCGGGGTCTTCAAACTCAGCCAATCTTCACTCGGAGTACAAGTCGATCCATGTGAAAATTGTTTTTGGAGTTGAACATGGAAAGACATCGCCTAATTACTAGCCAATGATGTAAGTTGTTAATAAGCGCGAGAGGAATCACCAATAATGACAATGACCCTCAAGGTACTATAGTACAATCCACATGGTGTGAAAAAGGGACTTGGCGTCGAACACCATGCAAAATCTCTTGGTCGAAGGTCATTGATGTAAAATTGTCGCCGAAAGTGAGAAACTTGCCATTGAGGCATGCAAGCTTCAAAGTACTGAAAGGGTTGTTCCTAAGTCAACTTCTTGGATAATGAGATGATGTCGACAAGAAGGGACCCGTCGCAGGAGGGCCTTGATGAATCCCACATCAACGACATGGAAAGAAGCAAATGATCTTGGAGGTGAAAAAAAACTGACGATATGAGGGTTCAAGGTGGCGGTCATGAAGGAATGAAGCATGAATGAATTGGAGTAGGTGAGACTCAAGTGAATTGTCTGAATGACTTCTCTTGAACATATCGGTGACAGTGACGATGGATTGGTAGCATTAACCCCAGAGATGGATGGTGTGACGGACCAATGGTGAGGACCAGTGAACGAAACAACCCAACCCGGCACGGATGCGGAAGGAAAGTGTCATGTTCAAGAGCGACTTGCTACCAATAAGTTTCTTCTTGTTTTCTTCCCAATTTTCCCCAGTCATTGCTGACCAGTACCTCTTTATTTTTGTCAAGCTTGAGGAGGATAACATATGCTTGTTGTATAATCCGCCTTCGGGTGAACCTGTCGCTATATTTTAGCGATCCTAGCGACAATGAAACTCGTTCTCGTCCTGTTGGATGAGTTTGTCACTCTTTAGTTTAACGAGTTTAACGACAAAGATAACTTGGTCTCTTTAAATTACAGAGATTCTGAAAGAAACATAAAGAAGACTCAGAAGATTCTTTTTCGTTGTATAATCCCTTAAGTCCGAAAAAGTGTAAAATAATACAAAAGGGATGAATTCTCGATAGTTTTAATGAGCCGAGCAAGACAAGCACTCGATCTTTTTGTGTAATAATCCCTCAGGTCCAAAAAGATTAAAATCTAGAGGAGGGATAGCACTTTCGATGCCTTTTAACGAATCGGAGAGGCCAATCGCTCGACAATCTTTTCATATTTTACGAATCAGGGGAAAAGAGATTAAAGAAGACTCATCTTCGAGGAACGAGTGATGGTTTCGGGTAGCAGCTGATTCCAGGTAAGGTTTGGAATTTTCCAATCACAGCAGTGTTACAAGGATGGCTAGCAGAATCACACTTCGCAGATGTTCCTCGAAGGGGTAAACAATCATATGGGGATGAATGATCGGATAAAAACAGAGTGGAGGTGATGGTGAGAACACGACCAAGGCTCAAAAGTTGGCGATAAGACATTCATGATGGTTATTTACCAGTTCATTTTTTAATGAGCTTAAACGCAGGGAGAAACACTTGCTCATGACTTATGTTTATTTTTTGACGAGCATGAACTATGTGCTAAAACTGCTCGTGGAGAGTTTAATTTTTAACGAGCTTGAACTCTGCAACAACATTGCTCACCAGTCGTATGATGAAAATGTCTCATTTCGAGATGCTATTTTGAAGTGGCTTACATCTCTAAAGCTTTGCCACGGATCCTTTCTTTATGCAAGTTAGGAAATGACTAGCCTTACGGGTTGAAAGGGTTAGAGGTCCTACAAATTTTAAAAATAAATAGCCGCTCTTCACTTGCACGCGGAAAGGTTTACATGCCCCCAGGTATAGCAGAGCAAAGTTTCCAGGTTACCCCTCAATTTGCAGACAAAACATTCGTTTTATTGGGAAAGGCTTACCTTCTAACGAAGGTATATTATCCGGTCTAATTCCCTTTTCCTAGACGGACGGGTATCAGACTAGTCATATATCCTTTGCCGAAACCTACCCTATACCCAGAGTTTTCCTGCCGAAGTAGAATAGGGTGCATGCCCCCTGGGTTTCAGTCACATCTTCCCGAATCACTCGCGCTCATTAGGTGGACGGACTGGAGACCGATGAGACATTTCTTGCGTGAAAAGACCATTCAGGGATGGCATTTGACTATTTGCGATGTGTGAACCAGGGAATGACATTTGGTCTACAAGCTTGACCATTCTGCCTTCGTGCGGAAAACACATTACTCTAAAGAGTGAGGAGAAGACGGCTCCCATGCAATAAATATAGTCACGTCCAAGGAGTAGATTTTAATCTAAAGGTCCTTGAACTACCATAACGTTCATGTGAACAGTTTTCCTTCTCAAAGTAATGGGCACATTGGAAGGATCCCTAAAGGTCGACTGGTTCCCTTGTCGAAGCTTGTTAGATTTCTCATTTTAGGCAAAAGTGGTGGCAAACCAAGCGCTTTCCAAGTAGTTGAGGAAAGGATACTCACAGTAGCCCCTTCATCAATGATGGTACCAACCATGACCATTCTGTAAGCTTGTACAATAATTATGAATGGTACACTGGCTGGTAAACAGGGTTTGCCTAGTAGGTTCTAGTCGAAGGAAACCACTAGGTTGCTTGGTGGTGGGACCGAATAGATGGTCGGGTAGGACTCTGATGAACTTCCTTCCTGCGGTAAAGGAACGGGAGGACTGCCCCCAAGCTCATCGGAGTCAGTGTTGATGAAAAGAATTTGAATGGTGTCATTCTCTTTCTCTTCAGTGACAGTATCGTTCAAGGATGAACATTCCGAAGGCAATACCGGGTCAACTACCGTATTGACCCTTTGAATTTCGTCTGGTATGGATTCCGAAGGTTCATTTTCAACAATAGGTGTTTCGGCTGACCACAAGAATGGGCCAGTTGGATTTTCAACCGGTGGAGGACTTAGCAAGAGTTTTTGATATCCAGGAGGATGTCGTAACGGTGAAACCGGACGATTATCTAAAACTCTTTTAGCCTCTTCAAGGAAGGGACAACGGTGGATGGCGTGATCGCCTTCACACAACTTACAAGGAATTGTAGGATTCCTTCTTTGTCCATGTGCTTCACTTTCACTGGTCGACGGTGAGCATTCAACATGGTCGCCAGAGGTTGATGCTACCGGGTGGTGCAAACGAAGAGACCAGTCCCTTAAGATCCGAGGGATGCAGGGACAATCTCGGTGATAGTGGTCTCCATTGTACATGATGCAAGGAGATTTAGGTTTCGACTGTGCGGTGTGTGGATTTTTGCTGGACGATACTTGGTTGTTCCCTTTCGATTTTGGTTCCTTTTTCTTCTTTTCCTTTTTCTCTTTCTGCTTCTTCTTCTTCTCAGTTACTTGATTTTTAGCTTTATCGTCTTGGTCAAGTGAAGAGGGAGGAGGAGAAGGAGAATCAGATGAAGTAGAAGGTTGGGAAGCAACTCTAGTGTCATCTAGTTTCTGGTTAGACTATTCAGGAATTGTGGGATTCTGAACAACAGAGGTAGAGAAGAGCCAGATTGGCAAACCAATTGTCAATCTTGGAAGTGACAAAGTGGCCATATGGGGTGGACCAACATCTCCCCAAGATAGGAAGGGACTAGGATTTCCATCACGGGGAAATCCTTGGTTGGTAGACTCCATTTTCTAAACCTGAAGATCAACGGGGGAATTTGTGACGTTATTCTGATTTAAAATAAATTTTTAGACACTTGGACACAACTTGTTTTTTCAATTTTAAAGAGTCGAGAAAAAACAAAAGATGACTCTAGTGGCCTTCAATTTTTATTGAGCTTGAAGTGACAAGTGCTCAGAGGACCTTTTCCGTTAAGGAGTCTGAAAAGGAGCAAAATGGACTTCTCTGGAGATCTAGGCAGAGAGGATTACCAAACCAATCGTAAAACTGCAGAATACTTTTTACGGTACGGCAGTCAATCTTCCCGAATGCTGTGTTCGGTGCATTACGATCGATAGGGCGGCAGACACGGCTTCCTAAGGATAAAGGATGCAGTCTATAGTGGTCTCCCAATATATACCCGACAGTACGTGGGAGCACAAGTCCGTACTGGCACTTGTTGTCTCAAAGTGGAGGAATCACCCAACTAGCACTAAAAGAAATAGTTACCAGGCTTTACGACGTCGGAATACATCTCTAGCCTAGACCTCTAGATGTTGCATTAAGTTCCAAAGCGTTGTTAGATTCATTGAGATTTATTTTAAGTTGATCTTGCTTAGCAGTTTGCCTTTCAAGTTCACCACGTGATGTATGTATAATCCTAAATCAAGTCTAAGATGATAATAGAGTTTATCTTCTTTCGAATGAAAATCCTAGCTACTAGGAAGAAGTCAAGCATCTTTTCTTCACAGAGCACAAAGCACACGCTAATATGTACAGTTCCAAATCAAGCCAAGCATTCAAGATGCAAATGCACATGCATGTATTGGTTTTCAGTTCCCTTAATGTGTAAATGACACTAAGAAAACTATGTGCAAAACTAAAATACTTTTAAAGCGACTGTACTCAACAAAATTCTTTTTCAAAACGAAGTGAAAACAAGAGAGACACTTTGCGATTTTGAAATGGAAATTGCTTTTCGACACTTTAAAACTAGTAAATCAAGTCTTATGCAATGATAATCATATAATCAACTATCTAAAACAATGTGATTGCTTTCTAAAACTGAAAACGACAGCTATGACACTTTCAGATCTAGTGACGACAGTTTGACTATGTTATTTTTTGCAAAAGAGAACTAAAACGACGCACAATACATAAAAAATGTTTACAGTCCTTTGCACAAAGGAGGCGGAATAATGTAAGAGAAGGGAGTATTCACAGAAGCACACTGATTACAGACAGCAAAAACTCTTGAATAAGACTGAAAACAGTGAGAAAAATCCACAGTCGAAGGGCAAAATTAGTCCTCCCTAACCATCGCACCTGCTACACAGTGAACTCAATATGCAGCGCAGTTACTCCATTCGGGAAGTGCGATGCATATAGGCTGCCTTGAAGGCAAGGTGCGATGGTTACAGTGCGAGACTCTGAACGAGACTTCACTCACAGTTTGCAATTTAGTTCAGGTGTTTAAGCTGAATAAGTACAGATCAATGTATGTAAAAACACACGGGTGATTTAAGAGGTTACTAAAGCCACTACTTAGGGCAATTAGATCGCTTGCAGATCTATTGTTTAATTTATAAACAAAAACCCAGAGATTGACTGAAGTAGCATTGATCTACTTTGCATTCGTATCACGAATGTAGTTCGAAGGCTAGCTGGCTTGACTTCAGGCTCCATCTGTATGTTTATAAAAGAAACAAGGATAGATAGGCTAACAAGTAATCTAGTCGCTCTCCAGTGGAGTCGCCATTTTGTTATACGGGAATAGTGTCCACACAGATGCTGCTATTCCCACTAAGATGGGTGGCTATCTTAGAAACAAACAATCAAAGTCTACTATTGATTCCTTTTATGAAAATAGATGAGAGGAGAACCAAGAGGGCCAACCTGAGTCTTGCGCTCGATTCCCTCTCCTTCTTGATAGAGTTTTGTTGCTCGCTCTTTGTCTGCTCAGCTTCAAAAGGGACCTGTAGAATCACAGCAACATACTACTATTCAAGAAACAAGGATCTAAATTCACAAATAATGTAGGATCAGATGTACATTCACCATATACAAGCACATATAAACAAATACACCAAGATATGGAAGGAAACAAGAATAGCTTTATTCAGATAAAAGTAGCAAGAGGATTACAACCATGAGCAGCTCTGACCCAGCATCATCCTCCAGCTAAGAAGCCCTTCTTTCACCTCAAGCAAAGCAAAATCACCAAACACTGTGAATGTAAACAAGAATACTGACAGCACTTCTCTATAGATTACAAAATTCCAGCCTCTAGATCTCTGTGATGAGGGATCCAATATATAGATGATTACAAAGAGGTGAGTCATCTTTGGGATCTTGATTAGTGTCTTCTCTCTGTAGTTCCTGCTTCCACTTGGAGAATGAAGATCTCTTACTCATCCCTGGTCGAAAATGGAGTGGCAAGTGTCAGAGGGAAAGCTTCTGGAAGATTCCATGATCTTCCACCTTGCATTTTGGTCCCTACCATTTGTCCATTCCCGACCATCGCACCCTACAAGAGAGAAAAATAGTATGCATCGCACCTTGTACATTAGGAAGGTGATATGCATCGCACCCCCTGCATGGAGCTTTCAGTATGGTTCAGTTTTGACCATTTATGAGCAGTTTTTAGTGGAGAACTTCTGGGACATGATGTAATCAGTTGACCTTGTTCCTTTAGGCAGTGAAGCAACCCTTTTAGGGACTTAAGAGCCCTCAGTTTATGGACATATGTGATTGGGGTTGAAGTTCCCAAAAATGTCTATAACACTAGTATTAGACGCTATACTCTCGACATGTATTTGTTCTATGACAAGATTTTATTGAAGAGATATAGAATATTGTTTAGATTTACCTAAACCTCATGCTCCTTTCTACAATATCTTTCTTTCTTTGATGATTTTTTCAAGGTTAGGTACTTGGTCAGCTTGTGGCTTCTAAGGATTTCTCCAAGTATGCCTCACAAACTAAGCTAGAACTATGAAGTGGATTCACCAAGAGGTTCATCATTTAGTATAGTCGCCAGATAGATGATTACAACCGAAAAAGTGCCCAGACTTTGTTTATCATCAAAGTTGGGTCTGTGTCATCTCCCAGGGAAGTTGGGCTTCAGTCTCCTCTCCCCGACAGTTGCGCCAATTATGTTATCACTCCAGGAATCTCTCCTAGGTTGTAGCTCGGAGATGCCTAGTAACATATAAATATTCAATATTGTTCTCTGAACTATTGGAATGGATGATGGTTTGGATCAAGTCAGATGACTATTTCAACTCTATTTTCACTCAAGACATGCATCAACGCCCTCAAGTTTACAAGGCTTTAGACCACTAATGCTCAATAGTTTATATATTCAATGGATAAATGGATAATATTGAATGTACTAGCATATACATACATAAACACATATGAATGGCTAGCTACAAGAAGTAAATGAAGCCTGCAAATCTAATTTATCAATGCGGAGATAAGATGATAGTTATTTAGCATTAGACACAGAAGAAAACATGAATAACCTATTCAAGTGCAAGCTTAGAACAGAAGAGAAAATGGGAATTGAACATGTAACAACAAAAGAAGCTTATATTGCTAGAATGAAGATGAGAAGCTAGAGTGGCAGAGTATCCACAGTCCCCAAAAGTTGAACCCTTGTTACTCTGAACTTTCAAATATTTGTGGGCCTTTTACAATGCTCTCCAGCCTTTTGAGGCTCAAGAGATCTTAATATGTCCCTCTGTCTTTTTAACTGTTTGATTCCATGACTAGGCACGCATGAGCTTGGAGGTTCTTTTCTAACATCAGAGTAACCACATTTTGGTAATTTGTTGTGCTGTCAGGGAGCTCGCTCGTGCTAGCGATGCTCCATGATCGCTTCTGTTGTGGGCTACATCATGCTATGGCCCTTTTTCCCTTTCCGGCCATCTTTCTCCTAGCAATCTATCTCCTATACTTTGTTTCCCGGACTCTATTCTATAAAGGAAAGGGTCTTCGGGCTTTTGACATCCCTTCGATTACCAAGTGATTGTTTTTTGTTTTAGATAGAAAAGCGTTGCAACACTGTGAAATCCCACCAAGCTCTATTCATTCTGGAGTTCAAATGTCCTTAAACATGGTCTATTCCTCTATCGGGTCTGCCCTCAATAGCTATCACAAGTCCCTAATTACCTGATTTCCAAGCTTCTCTTTGTATTTTGAAATATGTTAAAAACACTAAAAAACATGAAAAACTAGCTTTGGCGGACCTGGAATATTATATATTTTCATTCCCAAACCCCTTCGAGTCCGGGTTTTATCACATCGGCGATGCCCCTTTGTATTTTGTTAAATAAGGAAAATACACAAAATACATAGGAAAATGCCTTTTGGCAGATTTCAAATTTTATGCAATACTATGTATATAACCGTCTAGTCCAGTTGTTCGCATCGCACATATACATGTGCATAGGCCCCACTCCATGGTGTTGCTCCAATGCGATATAGCGATGCGATCTGATCACAACCACATGTTTCTCAAGCCTCGGGCCATTTGCAAGTGCTCTTTGTAATCTCTAGTAGGGAATTTGCGATGTGATGTGGGTCGTCGATCTGCACGCTTGATCAATGGTCCACGTTGCATCGCCAATCGCCATAGCAAGTTTCATACGTTCTACACCAATATCCACCATCGATTGCGATCTACTGACTGGATCTAGACCGTTGATTGGCTAGATCTGATGGCTGTTGTGCATTCATTCCTCAAGCCTCCGCTACTTTGTTTTTTTTTACTGCTTCCTTGGGTTTTTGCCTCAGTGTTTTTTCACCTGTCTAAAGGTTTTTCTCTTGTGATCATTTCGATCCTTTAAACGATTTTCAAAGACTCAAAGAATGTTTTGGATTTATTTGGCACTACACCTCAGGGGCTAACATGACCAACTAACTCTGAAGAAATAGTGGTAGACACATCCTCTCCACAATGTGCTATCCAGCAACACAAAACTCATACATCAGCAGTAGTAATATCTTAACTAAGTGCTTTCTCTCCTATCTCAAAGGGTAGCAACAATGATCCAGGTGGATATTGGTGGCCACCTGCCAAGTCCATCTGGACCCCCATCATTGTCTCTTTCAACATTTTCAGTTTCCTTAATTGTAGCACAACTTACTATTTTTAGCAGTTTTTCGGGGCCTGAACTTCCGGAGCTGTTTTGAGGCCCTAAACGACGCTTTTTGGGGAATCCAGGGGCAACATGGGTCCATGCAATGGACTGATGTTTCCCGTTCCAACAATGGTAGTTCTCGGATAGATCTTTCTAACGAGCTATCATACGCGTCAAACGGAGATCGTATGCCAAAGTTATGACCCCGGGAAATTGATGTACCAATTTACCCAAAACGGGGCCCACAATTTGGCGTTTCATCTTCTAAGGTCGGTTTTGGAATGTGAAGGGTTTTCCATTGTTTCTCAATAATAAATAGGCCTTCGAGCCTCATTGTAACACAAGTTCGGAACAGTTCAGAGACATGTAGCCACACATCTCTTCTCAGAGATAAGCTACCATCGTCCTAGCTGGTTTATTTCCACTTCTCGTTGTAAACATATTTCGGTATTTTCCATTAATGAAATGAAGTGTTATTTCCGCTGCATCTCTTTATTTATGGTTATCGCATCTCTGTATTTATGGTTATCTCTGTAATCTATCGCGTTCCTGTTTAAATCCGGATCACTTGAAGACCGTTCTGAGAATGAGAGCGGATGCATGACTTATACAGTTATGCGCCTTTGTCTTTTGATTTCAATCTTATACGAAACTACTGTGATGAGAGTATATGACCTGAGGTTTAAAGCGTTGCAAAGATATTGCGGAGGAGCGCACATGTCCACGTTGTGTGTGTTGATAATTCGCGGGTGAGAGGGTGAAGATCTGCGCGTTAATGCAATCTTTGAATGATTGAAGATCCGCGTGGTTGAGGGATTTTGTGTAAGAACCAATGCATCGCTAGCTGTTGGGTGGAATATATGCCTCAATTATGAGGTTGTTGGATATGTATTGATTATGAGATCGCTGCGTTAACTTACTGCTGGACTGAATCCACAGTTATAACGGAAACTTCTGTATGTTACTTACAGACATAAGCCTTATTGGCGTGTGTGCGGGTTTTTAAAGCCTGTGGTAGGGCGTAAGTGCTATAGCGGAGGCGGAATTGAATCTATCCATGAGCATCGGCTTTGAAATTACAATCAACGAAGTATATATATATAGAGAGTGCTGTCGGTCCATGGTTTACAGCCTGCAACCCAACGCATACAAATGGTGCGATATCTTTAGAAACGAGTCAGCGTATGGTAATACCGCTGTCCTTGGTAAGAGCTCTGTAAATAATAAATTGTGTGGATGTCTATGGATACATATCAGCTGCGTGCGTAATTCAAATAATTATAAATTTTAGTAAAGGATTTCATTTGTGATAAGAGAGCTGTTGTAAATGAATGAAGGCGCATCGCCAGGGTTTCTTTTAATAGATTTATGGAGAGGACAGTGAGTTAAGATTATGGGTTATAGCATTGTATGATAACAAGTTGGGGTTTTGTTTACTCATGAGATTATAACTCGTGAATCAAGCTTTTATGAGCATAGTTATGGGAAGATCCTAGTAGTTGTGGCCTGGGAGAGGCCTGGTTCATCAAATTTTCTGCAAAAAAGTGCTTTCCAACATTGTTTAACATTTCCAAAACCATAATGGCTGTTATAAAAGTGAGAGAGGTTTTTGTAGATGGCCCCCTTAAGAACATAAACCTCCTTCATTTTTGTAAAATTCATCTTGGATTGATCACAATATTTTCTGCAAAACTATGACTAAAATATGCAATTTCTGCAAAAATGTTCTGGTTATGATTGTTTCATCTTTTTTACTTTTCGTGCTCTTATTGACTGTTGCTTAGCTGTTCACTTGCAGACTAAACCGTCAAGATTGGTGAAAGCATCAATCCTTCTTTGTACAATTTACTGCCCTTGCTTGTATTCACGTTTTACTGGTTAACCTTTGACTGCCTGTACTTGCGTTAACTTCACTAACTTTTACCTGGATAACAAACTTTAACCATGATACTCTTTAACCACTGATACTCTTAGCTGTTATGCTTTCTAACTGCTGTTTGAATAGATTTGATAACAATCTTGGAGTAAACAAATCTTATGACTAGTATTAAGACTTTTTATCCAAGGATGTGGTCTTCTGATTACCTCTTGAGGGGACAACCGAGTAGATTTTTCAAGCAATTCCCCAATAGACAGGGGAGTGAGGTTTTGACCAGGTTCAAAATGGAGCATCACATTGATAGCTTGGGGAGTAATGGGGAAAAGAACACTCTGGTCAGGGGATATTACAGCTCTTTGAGTGAGATCATAGTTAGAATGGCAGTAATGGATGATTTCTGGGAAATAAATGACTGAAGGAAAGAGATACCTTGGGAGATTGGATTACCACAACCCTATAAGATCGTGCCCCTTTGAGTATTCGTCTCTGCAGCGATAATAGCTCAATAGGGGACTTTCATCAAAATGCAGGTATTTAATTTGGAAATCTTCATCTATCAAAGGTAAATATTCCAATTCACGGTGAGGAGCATTCAGTGGAGTAATATTCAGAGCTGCCGACACCTCCATTTTGGTTCTTGTGGATTCAAAATGGAGGTTTCAGATGTGGGCCCGTCGGGCTTTAAAATAGTTTAAGGTTTAATCTAATCACCCCATGCGATATCTAATAGGCGGAAAAGGTTATTAATTAGTCCTGATGACTAATTGATCCCGTATGCGTAAAGAAATGGGTTGCGGCGGGGTTTGGTTAAGTGGATTGCCAGGTGGACAAACCATGGTGGCACGAATCTTTTCGAAAGTTTTATTCATATTTTTTGTATTTAAACATACATATGGCATGTTTAAAGTTTTTGTATATATATTTTTTATTTATATGGTAACGAACAAATATTATTTAATTTCCATAAGGGCGGGATTATAATATAATGATAATTTTAACCAAAGGGCGTATAGTGGGTTATTATTTTAAATGTGCGGGGATATAAATACTTTGGTTAAACTTTATAATAGAAGGGTTTTTGGGATATTTATAAAAAGGGAGTTATATACTTAGGATAAGGTATTTTATTAGGGATTTATTATGATAGAGTTAAATGTAAATATGGCAAAGGACAAGGAAACTCAAAATATTTTTGCACATCTAAGAAAGTTATAACTTCTGAAGTAAATTGCAATATTTTATCTTCAACACTTAAACTTAGAATAGCAAGTTATTTTGAGGGATTTTTATGGGATTTTGCATAAGTTTCCTAAGTAAAATAGGATTTCACTTAGGACAAAGTTAAATATGGAAGATTATAATGATGGATTATCTTAAGTACTTAGGTCTTTTTGATCATTAGGCCGAGGGTCCGGTCCCTCCAGAGGTCAAGGAAATGCCTTCAGCCCCTTTGATCTCCAAATACCTTAGTACTTTGCGGGAAATTAGTGAAACTTTTGAGGGGAAAGTGATGAGGGAGGTTAATGAGTTTGACTTTGCTTGTGGTGATTTTCCAATGTATTTCCTGCTTTAGTACTTGTGATGAAAGTAAAGGATCAAAAACATGTAGCAGCATCATTCATCAGATAACACTTTGCAGCACCATCTACCTACCCTATCTACTTAATACTACCATTTTCTCTTCTTTATTAGGGTTCATTTAGACTTGCAAACCCTCATCAACATTTTTTCTTTTTACAAGGAAAATATATCTAATTCTACCCTTATTACATCCAAGGGCTCAGATTAAACTGTTGAGCACCTTTTATTAACTCTAACTATCTACTTACCTGCCAAGATTAAACTGTGTGGTCATATATTTATTCTCTAATCTATAACATGAAATTGAAATATGAGTAAGCCAAGTTTAAACAGTTTGACTTATTCATGAATTGTGGCAAAGGTTGGACAAGCTGCACACAATTGTTTTATTACAAAAATGAAGTTGTAGTGGCATTTTGATTTGCACACTTTCCTTGGTCTGTTTTTTTCTTGGGGTTCATTTCTTTCACTTCTTTTTTTGACCACTTTATTTTTCTTAACCTTTGATTTTTCTTTTAGGGTACACCCTCTTTAAATTTTTTAACTTTTTTGATTTTTTGGTTTTTCAAGAATATGGAACACCTTTGCTCAAGAAAGAAGGTTTGAACATATTCCATAGTTCAATCAAGACAATCATGAAAGATGAAACCTATTGGTATAGGAGGCTAACAAGATCCATATTGAGATATTATTTCTCACAATGTGAAGTTGGAGCATGGTTGACCATGGTTAAGACAATTATTGATTATAAACACTAAAATAACCATGGTTGACTATGGTTGATTTTCATATTGAGGCAATGCTTATCACAATGTGACATTGGACCATGGTTGACCATGATTTAGTTTCAAATCAACAAAATGTTTGTCATAATGCGACGTTGGGCCATGGCATATTAAGGCAATACTTGTCACAATGCAACATTGGACCATGGTTCACCATGATCTATATTACAAACCAAATATAATAATAAACCCTAGGGATTAATATTAAAATCATAAGGTATATAAACCCTAAGATAAATATCATAAACCCTCAAATAAAATAAAAGTGGTTGACCATGGTTGATCACGGTTAAAAATGATTCATATTATAAACCCAAGGGAATAATAAACCCTAGGGATAAATAATAAAATCCTAAGGGAAAAATATTATAAAACCAAGGTATATAAAGCCTAAGGTAAATATTATAAACGCTAAAATAAACATCTGTGACAATTGTTGATTTTCATTTCAACACAATCTTTGTGACAATATGACATTGGACCATGATTGATAGTGGTTGACCATGATTGATATTATAATCCCAACGGAATAATAAGCTGAATGGATTTATCTTATAGACCTAAGGGAATAATAAACCCAAGGGATTATGTACCCAAGGGAATAATATTAAACCTAAGGGACAAATATTATAAACCCAACATATATAAAGCCTAATATAAATATTATAAACACTAAAATAAATGATGTTGACAATGGTTGACCATGGTTCATTTTCATATTGAAACCATCCTTGTCAAAATATGACGTTCGACCATGGTTGACCTTGCTTAACCATTGTTGATTTTCCTATCAATACAATATTTGTGACAATGCAACATTCGACCACGGTTGACCATCATTGAACATGGATGGCCATGTTTTATTTTATAAAATATGGTTGACAATGGTGATCAAGGTTGACCATGATTGACCATGGTTGACCATGGTTGATGATGATTATCATAATAAGACAATCTATGTGAATGCGACGTAAATTATAAACCTAAGGCATGTAAACCCTAAGATAAATATGCTAAACCCTAAAATAAACATGGTTGACCATGGTTCAACATGGTTGATTTCAATATTGAGACAATCTTTCTCACAATGTGACATTGGACCATGGTTGACAATGGTTGATTTTCATATTGAGACAATCATTTTCACAATGCGACATTCGACCACGGTTGACCATGGTTGGCTATGATTGACCATGGTTGCCCATGATTTATATTATAAACCCAAGGGAATAATAAACCCAAGGCATTGATATTATAAACCCAAGGGATTAATATTAAAATCCCAAGGGATTATGAACGTAAGTGAATAATATTAAACCTAATGGACAAATATTATAAACACTAAAATAAACATCATTGACAATGGTTGACCATGGTTGATTTTCATATTGAGGCAATTTTCGTTAACGCAAAGTAAATTATAAAACCAAGGTATATAAACCCTAAGATAAATATTATAAACCCTAAAATGAACTTGGTT
Organism: Pinus taeda; assembly: GCA_000404065.3. NCBI lineage: Eukaryota > Viridiplantae > Streptophyta > Pinopsida > Pinales > Pinaceae > Pinus > Pinus taeda. The sequence goes on from APFE031666978.1 coordinate 77,720, forward strand.
GAGCATGGTTGATTTCCATATTGAGACAATCTTTGTCACAATGCAACGCAGGACCATGGTTGATCATGAGTGACCGTGATTGATTTTTATATCGAGACAATCTGTCGCATGCGACATTGGACTATGGTTGATCACGATTGATTTTCATATTGAGACAATCGTTGTCACAATGCGACATTTGACCATGGTTGATCATCAATCGCTATGATTGACCATGGTTGACCATGATTGATGTTATAAACCCAAGGGAATAATAAACCCAAAGCATTGATATTATAAACCCAAGGGAATAATAAACCAAAGGGATTAACACTAAAACCCAAGGGATTATGAACCGAAGGGAATAATATTAAACCCAAGGGGAAAATATTATAAACCCAAAGTATATAAACCCTAAGATAAATATTATAAACACTAAAATAAATATCGTTGACAATGGTTTATTTTCATATTGAGATAATCCTTGTCACAATGCGACATTGGACCATGGTTAACCATGGTTGATTTTAACATCAACACAATCTTTGTGACAATAAGACGTTCAACCATAGTTGAACATGATTGACCATTGATGCTTTTGTTTGATTTTATAAAAAATGGTTGACCATGGTTCTCCAAGGTTGACCATGATTTACCATGGTTGATGATGATTACCATATTGAGACAATCTTTGTCGTAATGAGATGTAAATTATAAACCCAAGGTATATAAACTCTAAGATAATATTAAAAACTCTAAAATAAACATGGTTGGCCATGGTTGAGCATGGTTGATTTTCATATTGACACAATCCTTGTCACAATGCGACGTTGGACCATGCATGACCATGATTGGTTTTCATTTCGAGACAATCTATAGAAATGTGACATTGGACTATGGTTGACCATGGTTGATTTTCATATTCAGAAAACCATTGTCACAATGTGACATTTGACCATGGTTGGCTATGCTTAACCATGGTTGACAATGATTGATGTTATAGATCCAAGGGAATAATAAACCTAAGGGATTGATATTATAAACCCAAGGTAGTAATAAACCTAAGGGATTAATACTAAAACCTCAAGGGATTATGAACCCAAGAGAATATATTAATCCAAGGGGCTAATATTATAAAGTGAAGGTATATAAACCCTAAGATAAATATTATAAACACTAAGAAAAACATGGTTGACAATGGTTGACCATGGTTTATTTTCATATTGAGATAATCCTTGTCACAATGCGATGCTGGACCATGGTTGACCTTGGTTAACCATGGTTGATTTTCATAGAAACACAATTTTGTGACAATGTGACGTTCAACTATGGTTGACGATGATTATCATATTGAGACAATATTTGTCATAATGCAATCTTGGAGCATTGTTGATGAAATGATTGATTTACATATTGATACAATTTTTGTCACAATGCGATGTTGGAGCATGGTTGACCATGGTTGATTTTTATATTGAGACAATCCTTTTCACAATGTGACATTGGACCATGGTTGAACATGGTTAAGATAATTTCTAAAAATTAAAATAAACATGGTTGGTTGTGGTTGATATTCATATTGTGGTAACACTCGTCACAATGTGACATTGGACCATGCTTGACCATGACTGATTTTCATATCGACAAAATCTTTGTCATAACGCGACATTGGACCATGGTTGAGCATGGTTGATTCTCATATTGAGGCAATATTTGTCACAATGTGATTTTGGACGATGTAAACATTTAAAGTCAAACGCTTAAACTCTTATCATTAAACAGATACAATCACAAACCTACACAGCTCCGAAATTCATTCAATGAAACTTAAAAAATTCAGAAACCTTCGTAGCTTCCAAATTTATTCGATGAAATTTGAAATGAAGGTAGTAATAGTTATGAAATAGCATTTCCCAGTTTTGAATATACTAGCCTCGTTTGTATTGAATGGTCAAGTGTTCGCAAATGATTATGTCTAGTCAAATCTTGACATATAAAAGACTCTCAAAGTTATCATCTGTATTTTTTAATTAAATCTAATTTTTATTACGTATTTTTATGATTTTGAAACCACAACTTCAAGGTTTTATATATAACTGATGTCATTTGAGGATCTTAAATTGATAAGGAATATATATATATGTGTGTGTGTGTGTGTGTGTGTGTGTGTGTGAGAGAGAGAGAGAGAGAAAATGCAAAAAAATTAAAATGAGTGTATTATAAGTCTTTTAAAATAAAAAAGTGAAAGATTTATTTATGATATGATTAGAAATTTTGGTAATTATGTAAAATTTCATATTTATTATTTCTAATATTCATCATTGTAACTTTTAGCTAAGTATTAGGTTATAAGGTTTAAAATTAATAATCATTATAGAAAAATACTTTTACAATGTTCTCATTCACAAACTGTTGCATATCTTATCAACTAAAATAAAAATTATTATAATATTTGGTTTCCCTATTTTAGAAATATATTATAAAAATATACATAGATTTAGTGCCAATCTATTTATTTCAATTATGGATTCTTGAATTATTTTATAATATGAAAGATAGAAATAAATTTAACTTCACACCCTACAAACCTTCACCATCATCTTTTGGGTTTTAAATGACACAACGAGATGCATGCAGAGCCCAACAACCACTCACAACTTGCGAAATTTCTCGACCAACTGCTGGGAAATATTTCGACTCCAATGATCCGCAAGAATTATATTTTCAATAATTTTTTTTTTTTTTTTGTAAATTAGACTAATTCTATTAAAAAGAGAAGAGTATAGTACAATCAAGCTTGCATGCAAGCGAAGCAGAAAAGCAAGGGGGCCCAAGGAAATAGGCACCCCCTTGCTCCTTGGCTAAGAATCAGGAGAGGGCTAAAGAGAACATGGAATAACAAAGAACCGGAACTAAGCAGAGAGAAATACCCTGAGGGGATTGTTACTATCACACAACTTTTTTTCCTTTTTTCTTGCTTACTTTGACCCATTCAGTGGAATTTGGCTGAGTCGAAAGAAGTTGAAGACTGTTCTTCCCTGGCGGCGGAAAATCCTTCTCAGAATCTGAGGAAGAAGTGAAATGAGAACGTTTCTGGGAAATCTGAGAGACGGAGGGGTTTGTCGGATCATCCAAGGGAGCATCCGGTGGAATCTCAGTGTTCAGTCCATCTGCAACTATTTCCTCCTCATCTGAACTGGTGGAGTCTGAATCTTCCATAGGCGGAGGAGGCGCACAGGGGTTCCAACTTTTGGACTTGGGCTTGCACTTAGGAGTCTTCTTTTTGTCGAGGTACTGGGGATAGGAACTTTGGAGATGTCCTGTTTGATGACAATGGCAGCAACGGAAAGTTGTGTTCTCGTAATCCAAGGTTTGAGTCCAATGGAAATCTCCATACTTGAGATTAATCTGATCCGGCAGTCCTCTGCTTATATCTATTTCTGCACAGAATCTACCATATGTGTAGAGCCCATTTTCCTTTCGCGAAGAATCTACAGCCAGGTAGCTTCCTAAAGTTTCTGCAATTTTTATGAAGACCGAAACGTGCCATAGATGCACCGGAAGGTTCGGGAGCCTGACCCAAATGGGAGTCTTGGTGATAACAGCTGTAGAAGGGTTGAAGTCTGGAAACTAAGGAGTAAGAAAAAGTCCTGCCGAGCCCCAAAACCAAGGGCCACCTGTTAAGGCCTTCTGATAATCTTCATCTCGGTCAAAAACCACAATGAAGAATCATTTTGAACATAAGTGTATCTCACTTTTTTAAGTCCAATTGGTATGAATCCATTGGTATAGATCTGATGTGCGAGGCCATAGACCATTGAATCTACATACAAGTGCGGCTTCTGCATAAAGTTGATATCGATCATCAATCCTAGGATGGGAGAGATTGATGGAAGGAATGTCCTCTGATTTGTCTACCAGAAAGGGCTTTGGAGCCTCAGATGGATGTCTTGCTGATGAAGAAGGCTGTGAATGGGCAGCATCTTTGCGGACAACATCTTTAAAAGAGAAAGAAGGGGTAGAGGAGGTCTGCCTGAAGGAAGCCCCTCTCAAACGAAAAGTAGCTACAATATAGGCATCCCTCTTAATGTTGTAAAACGAGAGAGGAAGGGTAGTCGTGAGTTGCTTACCCTTGAATACCAGTCTGAGACAAGATGAGGGGATCCCTAGCCGGCCTTCAAGATTTAGCAGAAGGTACTGCACCAGATCCGTTGCGCGTGCCCATTGCATTGATGTCTTGCCCGAGAGGTTGACTTGGATCTGGAATACAAGTGAATCTTCATGCAGATCTGGGTCAGATCTGGCTCCTTCTACCCAGCTCCAGCCCTTGCAAATCTCAGAAGAGAGAGGACTGGAGCTTTGTAGGGCCTTCTCCTCCTGAATTTTCCGGAGGGGAATGAGAGTAGAAGAGGGGAGGGTCCAAAGATTAAAAATCCTGTCAATGCATTCCGCCGAGGAGAGTTTCCGGGAGATTCGTCCAGGGAAATCCAGGAAGCTTAAAAAGTTTTGCAGATCTGGAACAGGGTAATAGCTATCTTGGATGAGCAGATAAAGCAATTATATGAATGGGCATCCTTCTAGAGCGAAGAAATTCTTCCTGAGGGCCACTACCTGAAGATGGATAAGAGGGTACTCTGCGTGTTCTTCCTCAGCCGCTATACCTTCATTTTGATGGGGTCGGCTCGCGCGTGAAGCGGCTGCAATATTCCATGATCCGAGGGCTAAACAAATGAGGGGGGCTTTCAGAATTTGATGGCTCGGAAGCATTTGCGAGGTGGAAAAAACCTGAACTCCGTGGATGCCAAGCGCATCGCAGAAGGCAAGTATGACGGTGGAGCATTCTTCCCCTGCGTCGACTGAATTGTCCCGCGACCAAACAACGGCCGAAAGCGCAGCGTCGGTACTGGTTTTAGGGTTCATTTTCTTGCTCGGGAATTCTCAACTAATAAAAATATTTTAACTCACTAATAAAAAATAAATTAAAATTTGAATTGAAATTAAAATTGAAAATATGATAAATTTGATTCATTATTAAAAAAAAAACAACATTAATTATAAAAACTAAAATAATTTATTTATTTTATATAATTTTAACAAAAAAATAGAATTTATAATTTTCTAAATATATATATTAATCCTTACCATTACTAAATAATAAATTTCAAAAATATTATTAAATTAAAATATTTTCATAACCCACTCAAAAAAAATAAAATTAACATAAAATAATAATTTCCTTATTAACTTATTAATATTAAAAATTTTAAAAATAATTTTTTGAATGAAAAAACCATCCCTTTTCATGGTAAAATCCCCACACCAATGTTCCATCAATCAACAATAATCACATCATCATCACTTATATGGTTTTTAAATAAAATAATTAATAAAAAAATATTAAATTACTTTTGAAGTCCCTGATTTCCATATAACATTGTCCCATAGAGAGAGCAGGAAATTTTATTTCTGGCCATGCACCATTAAAGTCAATCCAAAGGTAATCAATTATATACAATTTCCATTATATTCTCTAAATATTCAATAATTAATAATAATATAAAAAATTAATTATTATACTATCAATGCTCACATCATTTTCACTATCTTTAACATTTATATTCAATTTTTAATAGTTATATTTTATATTGTTTATTCATATTCTCTCTTTACGGTATCAAATTAAAGTTTGAGAGGGAAATGTTATTCTTAGAACATCTCAATTGAAACACATAATATCTAAAAATATTACTTATCATCTTAATATAAAAATAAAATTAATCAAATAAACATAATTGATATATTTAGAGAAATATATATTTTATATATTTAGGGAATATATATTTTAAATCATAATATGAAAAAAGTATAAAAACCTTACAAAACACGTTAATTTAAATTTTAAAAACCTTAAATAAAAATAGATTTAAAGAGCACTTTGCTACATTCTATCACACGCAATCTAACCAGTCTACAAGGAACGAGACATTTTGAATAATGGCAAAGAATAGCATGAATTAGAAACTTATGTTTAATAATTTAAAAAAATTAATTAATAATAGGCTAGACCACATCTTTCTCATAGTAATAAATTCCTTTTCTTATGTATTTGAATTTTCAACTGATACGCCAAATTTTACACACGTTTATTTACTACTCAAAATTGAAAATTGCTTTAAAAATAAGTTGGTGACTGTATGAGATAGGATACCTGAATATATATAAACCTAAACCAAGACAAAAATTTGGTGACTGTATGAGATAGGATACCTGAAGATATATAAACCTAAACCTCGACAATGGAATTATAAGTGTTAATAATTCCATCCCCATTTTTGTAACCAAAGTAAAAATTCAAGAGAAGTATAAGAATGTTATAACATCCCAATAGTTCCAAGTATGTGAAAGCCTTTCCCCATAAGAAAAATATGGAAAGGTTGCAAAACAACTATGTTTTTATTAAGGTGAATTCAATTTAATCATCTCAGTGCCCAATGCCTGAGCAACCATATCTTAATATCTGAGATATATGCATTGTAATGCCAATTGAATTCTAATTGGCATTCCATTACTACGTTTTCCTTTAATTAGTTAAAAAGGATGAGATCATTAATCTCAGGATTGGAATTATACTATCAAATTCATAATATAATAATCATAAAATCATTAATATAATAATCAGACTCGTGCTATAAGAAACATATAGTAATCGTTTCACATTAAAACATATAGTAATCCTTTTAGACTTGTGCTATACCTCCATATCTCATACAGATTTTTAGAAATGATTACATATAACAGGCTTTGGAATAATATTTTAGAAATCCGATGAATAATAGCCAAGTGCTATTGATCAAATATCTAAATTAATATTTCAAACTCGACAATTCACTAATTGTACAAGGTTGACCATTATTATTTATAATTCCTTTGGAATAGACCATAATATACATAATCAAGAGCAGAAGATTCCACATCAGCACTGATCGAGAGCGAAGCTAATTTGACTGTTGGTGCAATTGAAGGAAACCCCAATATGTTGCTGCTGATTATGTCCAAGATAGATAGACAAGAGTCGGTGGGCACAAAGGCAAAGAAATGAGTACTAGATAATTCAAAGGTGTGTTTTAAATATAAAATTTAAGACAAAAACAATTTGAGACAATACTTTATATTTAAGACAAAAATATTTTAAGACAAAACTTTAAATTTAAATAATTTTTGACAAAAAATATTTTAAAACAAAACTTTAAATTTAAACAATTTTTGACAAAAAATATTTTAAGATGAAACTTTATATTTAAGACAAAAATATTTTAATACAAAACTCTATATTTAAGACAAAAGTAGTTTGAGACAAAAATATTTTAAGACAACTTCATATTTAAGACAAAAATAGTTTGAGACAAAAATATTTTAAGACAAAACTTTATATTTAAGACAATGACCACTTAAGACGAAACCCATTTCAGAAAATTAACAATTAAGAAAAAACATATCAAATTAAGAATTGACTATGAGGATACCTTTGCTCTTGTAGCTAGGTACTCATCCATTAAATCAATTCTTGCTCTAACTATGTGGATGGGGGTGGAAGATCCACCAAATGGATGTAAAATCAACATTTCTCAATGGGATTATTGAGGAGGAGGTGTACATCGAGCAACAAGAAGGTTTTGAGACATTTGAATGGATGTCTCATGTGTGTAGACTCAACCAAGCATTGTATTGTCTCAAAGAAGCACCTAGTGCTTGGTACACAAGGATCGATAGTTATCTTACCGATTTGGGTATCACCAAAAGTGAAGCAGATGCAAACCTAAATCACATCTTGGTAGAAGGTAAATTTATTATTATTTTCTTATATGTCGATGACTTGATTTTAAATAATGATGTGCAGCTGATCAGATCTTGCAAGGAGGACCTTAGAAGGGAATTTGAAATGAAGGATATGGGTCTCATGCACTACTTCCTCAGGTTTGAGGTATGGCAAGACAATGAGGAATTGTTTGTCTCTCAAGGCATGTATGCAAATGAGATACTGCAAAGATTTTGCATGGAGAGTTGTAAACCCATGGAGACACGTTTAGCAAACAATTGGAGGAAGGACGATTCCACTTCAAGTGAAGTGGATGCTACCATTTATCGGTAGCTAGTGGGTTCACTCGTGTATCATGTGAACACATGACCATATATTTGTTATGTAGTCAACCAACTAATCCAAGCTATAGTTAGGCCAACCAAATTATTTTGGAAGGTAGTTAAGCATGTTTTACAGGACCTCAGAGTCACTACGCAATTTGGACTATGGTATAGATGGGCATAGGGAGTGAATTTGTGTGGCTTCATAGATGAAGATTCGACATGAAGTCCATAAGACGAAAATAGTACATCATGTGGAATTTTCAGTGATGGGTTTGAAGTTGTTTCTTGGTACAACATGAAGCAAATATATGTGGTGCTCAGCTCGGTACAAGTAGAATACATGGCTGCAAGTCAAGCAACATGTGAGGTGATATGGATGAGAAAGATACTTGTTGGAATATTTGGTTAGATGATGGATCTAAATGTGATCTACTGTGATAATCAAAGTTGTATCAAACTCTATGAGAATCTTGTATTTCGCGATTGATCCAAGCATATAGATATTTAATATCACCATTTACAAGGCTGTGTGTAGAGGAAAATAATGTTGCTACACTACATTCTGACAAATGGAACAAGCTGTTGACATTTTGAAAAAAGATTTGTCAAGAGGGAAGTTCGAGTTCCACAGGTGCATGATAGGGGTGGTTGATAATCCCTTTCTTACTGAGAGGGAGTGTTGAAAAATGGAGCAAGAAATTCTCAATTTGATTTTTCCTTGATTAAATTGATAAAATTTGAATTTCCATATCAACATACAACTTGGATTTAGTTAACTTGTGTGACATGGCTTATGTCACATGGTTTACTCAGTAAATTGGAGTTGGAGGAGTTAGAGTTTAGTTAAGCATGTGTGATTGCTAATTTGTAGCAATCAAAGTCAGTTATCTAAAGTTGTTTTCAGTTAATCTAGTTCCAACTATTGGAGGAACTAGTAGAAGGCCATTTCTGCAGTGGGACTTCAGTGGCGAGACACATGTGGATGGTGATTGGAAAACAAGTTTTGAATTAATGAATCCAACAATAGAGATTTTTTATTATGTTGAAGATTCCAATAAATAAGTGAATATCATGTGTGATCTAGGTGGTATGATTGTAGTTGATGATGACCTCTTTGCATCAGAGTTTGAGGAATTTACATTTGAGAATATATTCAAAAGATGATATTATTGGTATTGACTACACCTTATTTGGAGACATCATTTTTATTGTATGGGTTGGTACCTTTCCATTGGATGTGGCTGGTGATGTGAAGACTACTCAACTTCTAGTAAAGATTCATACTAACTCTAACAAGCCTATGGATGCTTGTTTACAAAGGGAAACCCCTCTCGACTTAGCTCATTGGATTCTTTGTTTGTACATGGTATTTATTGTTCTCAACTTTCCTTCTCCAAGGGGTTGAGACTATTTGCTTCATTTATTTTACATGTCCCAATGAAAGAATAAGAATGGATATTTTCTCCACAACTTTTCCATTTTGCTAAGTTACAAATAAAAAGAGTCCAATTCTAAAGCCAATAGACTAATAGCCTCTCGATACACCTTTAGCGAGCTATGAATAGCTCTCACCTATCACTATAGCTCAACGAAATGGAATCTGATAAATCTAGCAGGAAAGTGTCCAATTTTATGCCCAAGACACTAATATAAATGGAATAGTTGTGAAGGCAATGATCTCCATTGAGGATTTCCATTTTTTCAGCAACAAACAAGAAGAATCTTGGTGTTGGAGGAAGAGATAAAAGATCTGTACCAAAAACACAATGTCATTTCTCTCCTCATGCCATTAATTTTTGTTAAATCATTCGAATATAGGGAATGCATAAGGATTTGTTAGTATCTATGAAATTTTCTCTCTTTCCAATAGAAAAATAGGTTCATCCTAATATTAATATATGAAATAAGGTTCACTAATATGTATGGTTCAATTTTGTTTGATGATCCTAATTCTCCAAAGGATATCTTTTTTTTGAATTTTGTTTGGTATAAGATATGGAGATACCTTTAAATATGCGGTAATTTTGTGTAAAATTAGAATTGGAAGAACAAATTGGGGTTTGAATTTCCTTTCTAGTTGTAGTCTAGATGAAATTTCTATCGAAACGTTTTGTTGTGGCCCAACATAGAATAATTTGGATGGAAAGGTTTGTTATGGGTGGTATATTTTTTAGCCCTTCAACTCATTAGATTCTTTGTTTGTTCATGGTATATATTGATCTCAATTTTCTTTTTCCAAGGGGTTTATACTATTTGCTTTATTCATTTGTCATGGCCTAGTGAAAGAAGAAGAATGTTGCTTGTCTCCACAAATTTTCCATTTCGCTAAGTTACAAATAAAAATCATCCAATTATATATCCAAGAGACTAATAGACTCTTGATACACCTTTAGTGAGCTATGCATGAAGACCTTGGATGAGGGTATAACTACAATCTAGGTTTTTTAGCTCAGGAGTTGGTTGTTACACACATTTAAAATCTACAGCGTTTTTCATTTGATCATTGTTTGCATACTAATGTTTTATATTCTAGATCATTTGATTAAAATTTATAAGTCTATCTAAATGTACTCATGATTTAGCAGTCATATATTTAGGTAAATTAAGCTTCTATATCTTCAAGAAAGACCTTTCCTATAGTGGACAATGAGGTAGTGCAAAAAGTTATATGCTGGAAAATGCTTTGTTCCGAGTGTTTGGCTTATTATCTTCAATTTATTGGTTATATCATTTTTTCCACTTCTTTCATCTTAAGTTATTTTTTTCACATTTTATGCCCATGTTTCTTGGGCTATATTGATATCATTTTCTTGGTCTTGCTTGAGATATCTTAGGCAATTGTTGTCACTATCTTTTAAATCAATGGTTGCAGATTCTTCACTGGCATCATAAAGTGGAGGCAAATAGTTGCAAATATTTTTAGTGCCATGTTTATACTATTCACCATTCTATAAGTATTTGAAATATCCAAAACCAACCCCATTATACCTGGAACCAAATTCCCACAATCTAGCTATGTTAGCATGATCAATACGATCAAATGTTTCATGATGAGAATAAATTAACAATGCCATATTTAGGGATCTCATGTAGTCACTCTCATTCATGGATGATGTAGTGTAAGTTCATTAATTTTTCTTGAATTTGGATTATATAAAAATGAGCCTTCAATTGGGTTCAAGATGCTGTAGCCATGCAATGTATTTGAAACTGGGAGTCCTTGAACTTGCAATCCATTGTGACATTGTAATATATATTGCAAATCACTATTCTTACATTTTTTGTTTTAGAGATGTTAAAATTCTTGATTTTTTAACAACTTACTCTCATTGTCGATAGTTGTGGATTCTTTGAAGAAGAACTATGGTAAATTAATATGTACTTTGGAAGCCTCAATATCCCTTGAGATTATCTCACCCTTAACAAGCTCTTTATTTATCCAAGAGTTCTAATAATTTTAAATATCATTATTTATTCTGCTAGGTGGATGGAATACTATGTATGCCCACCTGCACATATTTAATCCATTAAAAGATATCTTAATGTCAATCCTTTAATGCACCACCACGAACTAATAAATCAATGAAACTTAAACCAACATGTTTCTAAAAACGGTATGTAGATGAATGATAATCTTTTATTCATTTGGACTTAAACTACCTCACTTGATATCAACTCTCAAGTTTTTGATCCATCATAATTTGTAACTCTTCCTATAATGAACGTTGAAGACCTGCCATGAAAGTAAATATGAATCGATGCACAATAATGGTAAAAAATACCATAGTTTTGGTTGTTGTTAGGAATCTTATTGTTGGGAAAGGAGGGTTTATAGAAATATGCATTGTTGGTCCCACATTTGTTCAGGCAAGATTTGCGCAAGGATGGAGTTTTAGGAGTCTCTCGATTTATTGGAGATTTGAAAAAGAGCCATGGCCTTACCTTCCCTACACCAGAGGAAACCTTGGAGTGGAGTCACCATGCAGAGCCTTAAAAATATATTTTCCCTGCTAGACTCACTGTGCAAAGCCCTAAAAATCTATTTTACGAGCTATTGATGCGATGATTAACTAAAGAAACTTTATTGGCTACATTCAATGGTCATGTGGTTAAACCCCATGATAGGAGAATAATAATGTTCAAATCTGATGAGTAAAGCCCAATAAATGCCATATGGCCAGAGCTAGGTCCTTCGAAGGAGAGTCTCAAAACTAACCCTATCTTTGTGATTCATCATTCTCACTCATGGTTAAGGCTGCATTCACACTTATGTTGACTAGGCTATTGAAAAGGATCTATTAGCTTTTGCACAACATCAAAAAAATGAAGCATGTTGAAAGATAGCAACATATTATGGAAGTGGGATATAGAAAGTGTTAAAGAATTACCACATGTAACATCCCTCACTAGGGATTCCTCGAAAAACCTCAGGAACACTAAAGGTTTTTTTTTGTTTAAGTAACATCTTTAGAGTGCACTCAAAACACACTACCTCTAGACAAAAAATAACATCAACCATATATATAAGTAATTAAAAAAATCAAAATATTTCAACAGAGCAACAAATTAATTGAGATTTTATTGATTCATTATAGTTCATAGTCTCCCTTTAGAGTTTGGACTTTAATATATGAGACCTAAATATGGGAGTATTTTTCTTATTAGTCCTTGTCATCTATGACATTGAACTATAGTAATCCATTGCATTATTTAGCATTAGCACTTGTGCATATTAATCCAAAGTTTTTATGAACTTTACCCTGTTCATAAAATGATTGTTGTTCTCAACCTATCAATGTATCAATTTAACTTTGAGGACCAATAAGATAATTGATGGTCTTATTTGACCTGTTCCCAAGGTAGACAAGCCATATCATTGATAATTATTCATACAATATATTTGTTCCATGCATTTATTTGATTCATATTTTGAAGATTTGAAACTAATTCTAACATTAGTTTATAAACATTAAATGATACATATAACCATGGAAACACTGATTAACCATGGAAATGCTGAAGAGGGCCATATGGTTGTGTGCATGTTGGTGTGGTGTATAAGGAACGAGACACTTGTTTTTCTTCTTATTCTTCTCCTGAGAAAAATCAACAACTACCTTCATATTTAGTTGCAACTCTAGACTTCTTATCAGGGTTCACAACCTGTACTCTGCTTTATCTTCGCAAACCAACTTCAACTCTGAATGCTTTAGCTTGGAAATACAAATTCAACTCCAAGGCCACTAATTTGATCTCTGACAATGGAGTTGTGGTTAGCACTGGTGCCAGTGGGATCTAATACTCATCCAATATATCTAACGTTTGCATCCGAGCTTTGGTAAATGCATCTCACATAAAACTACAAACATTTGAGGGAAGGCGACATCCAAAACAATGCTCGGTAAAAATTTCATTTGGCAGTATGCGATGGTGGAGTTGAAAGGATCGGTAGAAACGTCATTTTGAGGTACCGAGTATGCTAAGAAAAATGTCCTATTTTGATTCTATAAATCTCATTTGGAGGTACCGAGTATGCTAAGAAAAATGTGATATTTTTATTGTAGCAATTTCAATTGAGGTATCAAGTATGTTGAGAAAAATGTCATATTTTGGTTCTTGTAACACTTCTGTTTAGTAGAGAACTTATTGGAAAAAATTACCATTATAGGGATATTTCATTCTATTTCAACAAGTTATATGATGTGGAACTATCCAGCTAGATTTGAAAACACATTTTTCACACTTATCAACTCTCTAGTTTTATTAACCCTTCAAGCTTGTCCTCATGCAATCAAACTATAAAACAAAAATAAACCTAATCCACTCACATAAGACATCATAACCTATATGAAAATCTCTAAACCCACCCTATTGGGGGTTTCAATCCTGATTTCATGCATCTGTTAGACTCAGGACTAGCTCGCATGTTGATTAGTTCACTGATATATCGAACTTATCCTCATGCAACAGAGTTGGAATAGATTGGGGCCCATGCAAATTCTAAAATGAAGGTGTATGGGGTGGTGGATTCCATGCACCAATCCTACCTCATGTTGTTGTTTTTGGTACTTGCAGTATCATTTTAATGAAATGAAACACTAACCTTCAAATAATCAAAATAACAATTTGTGATGTCAACCTTGTTAATGTTATAACTTCATCTGTACTCTTATCACCTTCTTATGTCTTCTCTTCATTGTTGTAATACAATCAATTTAGTGTTTAGTTACGATTAATCACCATAACAAAAGCGATAGAAACTTTTAAGCTTTAAGTATAATTTTTTCGCATAGTAAGATATTGTTGTAATCTACTCTAATAACATCTGTAAAAAACCCAACACCTTGAGTGTTATCCAAGCTATAAGGTCCACTTCTCTGGAAACACACAATGGGAGAGAGTAATATTATCACTTTAAAATTCAACTTCCTTGCGATAATGGCTATAGGTATCACTTCAGATGAACGTAACACTAATTTAATCAATTTTTTAAAATTAAAATCATTTTATTTTTTTATTAAAAAAATTTTAGTCTATGAAAAATAGCTCAATTATAGATTCCCATTATATAAATAACAAGAGAGGCTGCATGGCAGCTAGTCCCTGCCTAGCCTCCCCAGCCACCAGCAGCCTCCCCTGTGCCTGTGCATTGGTTTTTATTCAAGTTTGAGGGGCGTCAGAAATCGGTCACGATGTCCGTAGCAGGGGGAGCAAGGTGACGCAGTTTCTTCTATTGATTATGCAAGTCATTAAGAGAGCCAGCATCTGAGCTAGTTCCAGCGTAGTTGTATAGCTTCCAGCCGGAGATCCAGCAGCACCAGTTTCAAAGCCAGTCGATGACCGACCGAGTCTTACCATCAGGATAAGAGGCAGAGCACGCCGCATGGGTGGTATCAAAGCCATAAACATGGGCAAAGGTTTCTTTTTCGTCAGTAGAATGATTCCCTTCGTTCGGTTCCATTTCCGGATTCAGAGCCAGGTGATTCAAAGGCAGAAGCGAGAGCAGGGACAAACATCGTAGCAGATCCAGATCCAGTTCACCAAGTTTGAGTTGGATCATCTCTAGTCTGATAGGTGAATCCATATCCACAACCTATAGAGACAGAGCTCATTGCATATAGAGTAGTGTAATAACCCGCAGCGAAGACAGCAGGAGAATAAACAGTACCGTATTGAGTGGAACCAGCTTACCCGGCAGCACCTATAGAAGCGTCTAAGTCCGTTTGAGGAAAGTCATAGCTAGTTTCAGAACCTCCAGTCACAGAGCTTATTCATGTTCTAGATGCAAATTCAGTTAATTCTCGCTTTGTATCGACTGGAGTGCCATGCTAAAATTTATTTTATTTATAATAATTTTCAAGGAATAGGATTTAACTAGCTGTCGGCACATAGCTTTGGCCGTTACCAGAGCAAAAAAATATTTATTCCTAGTGCATGAGTACTAAACAGATTTTAAGCGTGAAAATAAAACACAGATAAAGACCGTGGGAGGGAATTTTCCTAAAATCTAAGAGTTCTGTCAAATGTACGGTATTAATTTAAAAAGGTGCGGGCGCACTGCCTCCCAACAATTGGTGGTATGCATTGCTAATTTATAGCTTACTGCAAGAGAGTTGTAAAAGTTCACTATCGATGTGCGATGGAGCATGAGCACTTGCCAATACTCTTGGATGCACATTACAGATACGGGGGGAGCACTACGACGACGAATGTTCTGCATGCAAGGTTGTGGTTTAAAGTTTTTTTTTACAAACCCGGTAGACTTTGCCAAGCAATGGGGTCGGTGTTAATGAGTGGGACAAACACGACGTAATGTCGGTGCAACCGATCGTGGTCGGTGAGTCGTTCCAACGTTTGCTGGTAGATTTTATTAATCTCATCAACCAATCGATATAGTTTTCAATGATGCAACGTATTATCAGACCTGCAGATTACCTGACACGCTGGGCCAAGGCTACGCCTACAAATAATGTCTGACAAAAACTATGGCCAAGTTTATTTTTGAGAATATAATTACCAGATTCATAAGAAAACATACTACCACCCACAAGTAGATGGAATGGTAGAACCATTCAAGAAAGACAAATTTAAGGATGGATGAGAGTGTGCTCTATTCATCAAGATGAGGAGAGGGTGTTATTTAATGGCCATTCTTTTGTAAATTGCATATTATGAAATATGAGACATAAGCACCAAGGTGATTAAAATGATTACGATGAGATGATCTTCGTAGATAACATGTAACATATACCAATTGATCTATGGCAAGGAAGCGTGATGTCCCTTGAGTAGTCGATACCAAGCTCACTACCTTTTAAAAAGTGGCTAAATAGAAAACTTCAGGATACCATCAAATTGTCCAAAAACAATGTCACAAAATCCAAGCATGACCGACATATCCGACCGAAGCCGTTTGTAAAGGGAGATTTAGCTTTAATGTATGTGTATATGCGGAGTGCATCAAATTTTACAACAAAAATATCAAATGAATATTGAATCTATATAATGGATTAAAATATATTCACCGTCCGATCATCTTTTAAACCGCCGGCATGTGCATCGTAGTCCATGACATTGAATATCGGTGAAGCGCTGGAATCACTTTTGCTCAGCACCTTTCTATGAGTAGCCCAACTTGAATCCACCATTAACAGCGCCATAATAACAACCGAGTCGAATGAGAAAAGTATTGCTCAACAGACAGGAGACAGATTTGAATTAAAGTTTATTGTATGAACACTTTATCTTTACAAGCCAGCATAGTTATATTATTCTTGTGCATAATGCATATGTGATTCAATTAGCAGTTAGGTTCTGAGTTGAGTTTTCTTATAGCATGTGCAACCACCAGGAGGGCCCCCTTTGCCACGATGTGAGCCGTTTTTTCATAAATTGGTCATAGTGTGTTTTACTTTGTTTTTCATAACTTAGTTTCAAGCTTCTAGACGGTGAAACAAACCAGCACCTGCATGTATTACACGTGCCCGTCCACCTTGAAGAGCGCTATAGCCCGCCGAAGGTATCGAACTCTCTATTTCGCAACCTGGACTGCTCCAGTATTTCAACTCCGTCGCGCCCAGGTTTTCCTCTCCTCTTCTGCTTCTGTTCCCGGTGGAGGATCCAGCAGGAGGCCATCAAGATGGGATCAGACACATTTGCTTCTCTGTTGGTCTACGATATAAGTAGGTGCCAGACTTTCCAAAACATTTGTCGCTGGCTAGCAGAACTCCACAGTAAGTATCTAATAGCTACCAGTACACGGGTTCAATGCTTGTCGTAACTACCAAATTTAGTCTTGCTGGGGTAGAATTTTGTTAACAATTCATATGCAAATTCCTTTTCCTCACCGGCTTCTAAAATTTTGGCAGAACTCCAGGCAATCTGGTAGAATTTAATTTCTCTGTTGTGTAGGGTAAAAGGCTACCGTTTTTTCTGTATGACAGCTTACATTTCCTAGTTTTTAGTGGAATTTCATTGATGGGATCTTTTCTATATGCTTGCTTGAGGCCGAAAGTTACAGAGTTTTGGCAGATGCTGTGTTCGAGTCGCGGGAAGAACAGTTCGAGTCGGGGGAAGAACAGGTGGAGGTTCAATGCTTGTCGTAACTACCAAATTTAGTCTTGCTGGGGTAGAATTTTGTTAACAATTCATATGCAAATTCCTTTTCCTCACCGGCTTCTAAAATTTTGGCAGAACTCCAGGCAATCTGGTAGAATTTAATTTCTCTGTTGTGTAGGGTAAAAGGCTACCGTTTTTTCTATATGACAGCTTACATTTCCTAGTTTTTAGTGGAATTTCATTGATGGGATCTTTTCTATATGCTTGCTTGAGGCCGAAAGTTACAGAGTTTTGGCAGATGTTGTGTTCGAGTCGCGGGAAGAACAGTTCGAGTCGCGGGAAGAATAGGTGGAGGTAGAAGTATGTGCTATGTCTTTATGTATATACAGATAGTTTCTTTATTTGCATGTAAGTAATTGGGCTTTTTGTTTCAGCACAAGAGAAGAGAAGGAAAGAGGCGGGGAAGAGAAGGAAAGAGGCGGGGTAAACGGACAGTTGAAGAATTTGATGATGATTACGGTGATACTGAGAGTGAGTATGAATGTGAAAATGAATTTGTGGCTCCCTTGACTCGAGCTCGCAGTGCTTTGGTTAATAAACCCAAAAATGAGGAAATCGTAGACGTAGAAGAGGGTTTCCATGGTGGAAATGGTGTGTCCATTGAGGAGGAAGCAGCAGAGGCTCCCTCTTCCCCTCCCCGTAGAAGTTCCAGGCACAGAATTGGCTCTTTCGCTTCTTCTGTCTCTGCCTCTGCCTCTGCCAGCGGCCAACGAGTTAGTTCACGGCTTCAAAACGAAAATGAGATTGAAGGGAGAGGGAAGTGAATTGCCTGCGAAAATGAGATTGAGATCGAAGGGAGAGGGAAGAGAATTACTTGCGAAAATGAGATTACAGGTAGAGGGAAGAGAGTAGCCTGCGAGCCACCACCTTTCTTTCCTTCATTGGTCACAGGGCGGAGGAACTCTCGGCAGCGACAACACGAGAATCATTAGCGGCCACAGGAGAAACAACAGGTGCAGCAGTAAAATGAGCAGCACTGATCCCTGCAAAAGGAAAGACGAGCCGTTCACCAGGTAAGTTTCATAAGTCTAAATCCTAATAAGTTTCATAAGTCTAAATCCTATTTCTTGCTTGTGATATTTGAATTTAAGCCGGGCGTCACCTAATTTTGAAAGATGAATGTTAAATGTGTTGAAGTATATTAAAAAATTATGGTTGATTTTAAAATCTAATTTATCTCACAGAATATAAAACATCATTTCAAATAGAGATATCAAAATAAATGCATAGGAAAATATTACCTGACGAAGATTTTGATGATGTCACAAATGAATTGAACTCAAATTTCCAGTACCTCTCCATTTTTATGGACTCCGACCTATTATAGGTTCTTTTCTATCCCTGCAAATGATCTTGCTATGATATCAAGAAGATAAAAATTGAAAAACAAAATAGGGTGCACCCAAAAAAGAAAACACAGAAATATACAATCTAATAATGATTGAACAGATAAAACGGAAACGGAGCAATACAAACACAGAAATATACAAGCTAATCATGGTTGAACAGGCTAAGATGAAACCATCGAACCTCGGATACCTTCCTTTTTGCATAGAGTCAATAGGCACCTCGGAATGAGTCAGAAAAATAAGTTTGGCAGAGTACCTAGGATACCTTGTCTCCAGCAGAACCTGCGATTCATAGAAAGAATAGGACTTCTGCCACAGATAAATGTAGCATAAAGTTTTATGTCCCATATTCAGATGTGCAATTAGATGAACAAAGCTCTGACAACTGTAATTTGTGCAGGTACCTCATCAGAGAATGAGGAGAGGAGCCGGCGGGAATCAAAGGCCAGATGGAATCCGAAACCAGTACAGATCCAGATCTTGCAGTTGGTATTTAACTCGGGTGACAAACCGTACCAGATATGAAATAGAGAGAATCAGAGCTCAGCTGCAAGGGTTCGGCGGCAACGCCATCTTCACTATGGAGAGACCTCTAAATCTGGCTCAGAAAAGAAGCAGAGCAGTGAAAGGATGGAAAGTATGAATTTCGCATTCAGGCCAGAGCACAAAGATGGAGCGATTTAAATGCTTGAGCGGAATGAAGAGAGGACAGGAGATTGACACCTACACCACATATCTGTTGAATGGCAACATATAAGGGATAACATCTGTCCCCAACGTAACTTAGGCGATCCTTAATGTTACCCAATTAAGCCAATTAACATTAAATGTTAACGAACTAATGCTATCGTAAAGATAGCATTACTTCACTGACGCGAACTTGTACCAATTAACGAAATGATTTCCGAAAATTTGCCTAAGTTTTGAGATCGTATACCTCGTAATGAGGCCAAATAAGACGATCTTTCCTGCCATTGGATGCGTGTATCGGCAAATATAAAATTTAATAAAATTCGCTGGCAAACTTTGGTTTAAACTGAAATATATTTATGGATTTCTGTGTCGAACTAATGCTATCGGTTAAAACCGATTACTATAGTCCCTGCCAGCCCGAAGGGCAGGGACTAATAAGATCCAAACTTTAATCCCTATAAAAGTTTACATAAAAAATATAAAGTAGCTCAATTATGGATTGCCATATTATATAAGTAGTAAGATCCAAACTTCAATCCTTATAAAAGTTTACCTCAAAAAATTAAAAATAAAACAAATTAAAACTTTATGTAGTATTAAAAACAATCCAGTTAACAAGAAAATGACTTAATTTAATTAACCAAAATGTCTGACGCAATTTATAACAGGCTGGAAACAATAACAGATATAAATAGAAACAAAAAATACGCATAATATACTATACAAAAAATACAAACAAGAAATACACCATAAACCTTTGAAAAAAAGTGGGTTGTCGCTAAGTGAAAAGGATAATATTAATGTCCCTGCAACTTATACCGCAGGTAAAGTATGGTTATTACACTTTGAGAACTCCACGAAACAAAAAGGAGATAACTTATGTATCAAGTATGGTCATTTCCCTTTCACAACCCCACACATGCACCACTATGTAACTCGGCAAAAAGTTCTAATGAACCACAATAGTGATATGTATACTATCGTCTTGCGAGCAATGTATACTTCGTTCACTGCCAATAACTAAGAGGTGAATAACAACCACTGTGCTGTGAGTATACATTGTTTTATCTATGGATAACCCTTTTCATAATGTAACATTGGACCATGGTTTACCATGATCGATTTTAATATGCACACAATCTTTGTAAAAATGTGACGTTGGACCATGGTTGATTTTCATATTGAGAAAATCTTTATCACAATGTGGTAGTGGGCCGAGGTTGACTAGGATTATAAACCCAATTGATTTATATTAAACCGAAATATTAATATTATAAACCATATGAATAATATATACCCAAGGGAATAATAAACCCTAGGGATAAAAATTATAAACCCATGATATATAAACCCTAAGATAAATATTATAAATGCTAAAATAAACATGGTTGAGAAAATCCTTGTCACAATGCGACATTGGACCATGGTTGACCATGCTACATCATGATTGATTTTCATATCACGACAATTTTTGTTACAATGTGGTGTTGGACCATGGATGACCATGCTTAATTTCATATTGAGACAATCTTAGTCAAAATGTGACACTTGATCATGGTTGACCATGGTTTACCATGATTGATTTTATAAACCCAAAGAAATAATAAACCCAAGGGAATAATATTAAACCTAAGGGACAAATATTATAAAACCAAAGTATATAAACCCTAAGATAAATATTATAAAAACTAAAATGAACATCGTTGACAAAGGTTGGCCATGGCTGATTTTTATATTGAGAAAATCCTTGTCAAAAAGCGACATTTGACCATGGTTGACCATACTTAACCATCATTGATTTTCATATCAACACAATATTTGTAACAATGCGACGTTCGACATCGTTGACCATGATTGACCATGGATGGTCATGTTTGATTTTATAAAACATGGTTGACCATGGTTGATCAAGGTTGACCATGGTTGATCAAGGTTGACCATGATTGACCATGCTTGACCGTGGTTAACAATGATTGTCATATTAAGACAATCTTTGTCAATGCGATGTAAATTATAATCCCAAGGTATATAAACCCTAAGATAAACATGGTTGAGCATCGTTGATTTCAATTTTGAGCTAATCTTTGTCACAATGTGAGGTTAGATCATGGTTGACCATGATTGATTTTAATATTGAGACAGTCTATCGCAATGCAACGTTGCATTATGGTTGACCATTGTTGATTTTCATATTGAGACAATCATTGTCACAATGCGACATTCGACCATGGTTGGTTATTACTGACCATGGTTGACCATGATTGATATTATAAATCCAACGGAATAATAAACCCAAGGCATTGATATTATAAACCCAAGGGAATAATGTTAAACCCAAGGGAGAAATATTATAAACCCAAAATACATAAACCTTAAGATCAATATCATAAACACTAAAATAAAGATTGTTGACAATGGTTGACCATGGTTGATTTTCATATTGTGATAATCCTTGTCACAATGCGACCTTGGACCATGGTTTACCATGCTTAACCATGGTTGATTTTCATATCAACACAATCTTTGTGATAATGTGGCCTTTGACCATAGTTAACCATGATTGACCATGGATGAACCTGTTTGATTTTATAAAACATGGTTGACTGTGGTTCACCAAGGTTGACCATGATTTACCATGGTTGATGATGATTATCATATTGAGACAATCTTTCTCATAATGCGACATAAATTATAAACCCAAGGTATATAAACGTTAAGATAAATATTATAAACCCTAAAATAAAAATGGTTGAGCATGGTTGATTTCCATATCGAGACAATCCTTGTCACAATGCAACGCTGCACCATGGTTGAGCATGCTTGACCATAATTTATTTTCATATTGAGATCATTTATCACAATACGACGTTGGACTATGGTTGACCATGGTTGGCTATGATTAACCATGGTTGAACAAGATTGATATTATAGACCCAAGGAAATAATAAAACCAAGGATTGATATTATAAACCCAACGAAGTAATAAACCTAAGGGATGAATACTAAAACCCCAAGGGATTGTGAAACCAACGGAATAAATTAAAACCAAGGGACTAATATTATAAGTTGAAGGTACATAAACCCTAAGATAAGTATTATAAACACTAACATAAACATGGTTGACCATGGTTGATTTTCATAACAACAATTTTTTTATGAAAATGTGGTGTTCAACCATGGTAGACCATGATTGACCATGGTTGACTGTGTTTATCATATTGAGACAATCTTTGTCATAATGCGATGTTGGATCATGATTGAGAAAACGATTCATTTTCATATAGATACAATCTTTGTCACAATGTGACGTTGGACCATGGTTGACCACGATTGATTTTCTAAAACATGATTGACCAAGGTTGAGCATGGTTGAATAATATTAAATCCAGGGGACTAATATAATAAACCTAAGGTATCTAAACCCTAAGTTAAATATTATAAACACTAAAATAAACATGGCTGACCATGGTTGACTGTGGTTGATTTTCATATTGAGGAAATCCTTATCACAGCTTGACATTGGACCATGCTTGACAATGATTGATTTTCAAATCAACAAAATCTTTGTCACAATGCAACATTGAACCATAGTTGACCGTGGTTGATTCTCATATTGAGACAATATTTGTCACAATGCGACATTGAACCATGATTCACCATGATCTATATTATAAACCAAAGAGAATAATAAACCCTAGGGATTAATATTAAAAGCCTAAGGTATATATA
>APFE031666979.1:0-12337 GCA_000404065.3 Pinus taeda
AAGAATTGTTTTCCAATGACCGCTAAACACAAACGATTTCCACAGGCTACGACGCCATCGATCAACGATTCCGGTTACTATGTTCTCCGTTGACGACGACGTTATTTCACCGTTTCCATTTTGCCGTTAGTGTCGCGTCTGCTCTTTAGGTGGAGCTTCAAATTTCATTACCGCCGCGCCTATGTTAAATTATTCCAGAACTTCCATTACTGCGCGTTTGATTTTGAATTTGAATCTCTGTTCTGTGTGTGCCCAAAATATACATGAACCAGAAAGATGCAACTATGGGAACGTCGTGAGCCAGAGTTCGCAACAGTCAGGAAAGAATCATTTCGAAATGGCAGATTAATTGTACTGACCCTCTCCATCATTCGCACAGCGATCGCAGCTGCTGCGTTCAGTGTGAAGATATGTGCACACCGATCATGTAGAGAAGAAGCCTCTAGCAGGACTGAGAAAGAGAGCGTCGTTTGGCCCTGGAGAAAACGAGCGTCAAAACTGGTGCAAAACTGGTGCAGAGGAGGTGAAGTACCACCGTGTGAGAGGCGACAACGGAAGGCTGCGCGTCGCTGTGCAAAGAGCGTTGCCGATGAGGAAGTGACGATCTACTCAAGCAGGCGACGTAAAAGGTTTAAGCGCCATGAGACACCTCTGCAGTATCTCATGCCTCCCACCACACAATATTCATCTCTTTCTGCACCACCCCCTTTGAAGTATTGCAACGCCACAGAAGAAGGAGCGAGGCAGAACAATATATTATCGCGTCTATCGGGGATTCAAAGTTAGTCCATGAGATTATAGTCACTTTCTTTGTATTTGTGAAAGGTCACCAAGGAAAAAGAGTTATAGTGAATGATAAGGATAAAAAATGTACATAGTGTGCCAACGAACTAGGGTTTACATAATTTAAGTCTGTAAAAAATGTACATAGCGTGCCAACGAACTAGGGTTTACATAATTTAAGTCTGTAATTTTGAAAATATCGCAAACAAGAACTGCAAACAGTTGTCACCGTGCACCTTGACAACTCTTCACCTTTTCGCCTTGTCCTTTGGGTAAGTATTAGAGGAATAAGAGTTCTGGATCTTAGAAGTTTTTAAAAGAACTAGGGTTTACATAATTTAAGTCTGTAATTTTGAAAATATCGCAAACAAGAACTGCAAACAGTTGTCACCGTGCACCTTGACAACTCTTCGCCTTTTCGCCTTGTCCTTTGGGTAAGTATTAGAGGAATAAGAGTTCTGGATGTTAGAAGTTTTTGTAAGCAAAGATAAAATTGGGGAAAGAGGAAAACCATTTTGCTAATTTTTCAACCAAGTATTTTACTATCTTTTCTTGCAAGAAGATAGCCAAATTTATCATTAATAAAAAAAACTTAAAAAATCAACACATCATTACATTTATCATTTTTTTATAATAAATTATTATTTAAATAATATAATATAATATAATTAAAATAATGAATTTTGTTCTTTCAACTTTAAAAAAAATTAAATATTATCTATATATATAGATAATTAAATTTAATTAAATAACTTTTATTTAAATAAAGAGTATGATTTTATATATAAAGTTGAAATTTTATTAAATAATCTAGTAAGAAGTACATTTTACTTTCAAATATATATATGTTCTAATTTTTATTTTTATTTTTGTTTAAATATCTTTTAAGGTTTTCAAAAGTGTGGTATAATAACAATTTTAAAAACTTTCTGATGCAAGTTTATTGGTTTCATAAAGACAAGAGTGGAAACTTACATTAAGAAACACTATGAATTATTTGAATTATAATGTTTATTGAATTAGTGATTATGTTTTAGATTTATTTTAATTTTAGAAAATTAGATTAATAATTATGATTAAACTAAAAGCTTGGGCCTATTTTTAAAACACATCTTTCATAATGTACATGTCATGGAAAATAAACTAATTATGAATACCACATTTATTAGCAAAATTCACATATAATAATATCTAGCAACGACATATTGGCTTGCAACTTTTGAATCATTTAGATAAACATTTTAGGACTCTCTTAAGGTGGGTGATATTGGTATGAGAACTGGACCCTGTAGCACCCCCTTAAGCTAGGAGAGCTTAAGGGATATAAATCGAGTTGGACCAAAATTCATTTAGGAAATGGAAGAGAAAATATTTTTAATTAAGCAAAGATTAAAGGAAATTCAAAATTTTCAAAAGAATTGCATATAGGAAACCATAGCTATGAAGTAAATGATCATGTCTTTCTAAGAGTTAAAGCTAGGAAAAGCTCCAAAAAGGTCCAAACTTTCCCCTTGATTTGTGAGGATACTTGAAATCTTCAACAAGATAAACTTATCATCTTGCTTCGCCACTAGTATGGCATATGTACATTTGTTTTCATACATTGTATCCCTAATGTAACTAACGTTTCCTATAGAAACAACTAAATCATTTTCAAGCTAGCAACAAAGGAAATAAAAAACAAAATCATCACACCGACATGGTAAGATACCATCTAATAAACAAAATATAGTCTAAGTTTTCCCACTTAAAAATATGAAATAGTTATGCACTTGAGGTATCTGTTCTTGTATAGTAAAGAGTATTATATATTTTTGTTATTTTATTTCGAATTCAAAGATATTTAAATAGGATACAATCTCAATATTTTGTAGAGTAAATGAAAAGAAATAGATTTTGTTATTATTTTTTTTGAACTAAAAATTAATTATAAATGTTTTTTGAGAATGAGATCAATTAACCAGAATTTGCGGGATTTTAAACAATGGATGATTGTTTTAATATTTCTTTTAATACATCTAAAATATGGCCGCAACTACAATCTGCTCCATTCATTCGTTATTGGAGAGAATATGCAAATTGACACTTATTATTCCCGAAATGGGATTCCTAAGTTGTAGTTGTCGTTTATGAATCGTGTTAATGTGTACAGAATTTCCACTCAATTCTACTTTTCATTTTCTTCTTTTATAAGCATTTGCCCATAAATTGCGATAAATTTCCTACAAGAATAGCTGTCACTATACACTTTTGACATCTCTTGTGTTTTGGATAAGTATTAAATAAATAAAATTTCTCTTCCATGGACACACCTTTAAAAGAAACATTCAAAGGTATGTGCGTACCCGAATCTTAGAAGTTGTGAATAAGCAAAGATAAAATTGGGGAAAGAGGAAAACCACTTTAGGAAATTTTCAACCAAGTATTCCATTATTTTTCATCCTCAACCTTGGATGAAGTCCTCTCCCTATTGCTCCACCTTATTTCTTCCCTTACTAGATAGGACAATAACTGCTCCCAAGTTGGTAGTTTCTCTCTACCATTTACCAAATCTTCATAATCGTCCATGTTATTGGGAAGACCCAAAAGCGATAGAGCTACCAAATATTCTTCAAGGAAAGTAACACCGACACTCCCAATTTCATCACGCAATTGTGTAAAATTACTCATATAATGTGGAATTGATTCATTCTTTTACATCTCGATACTTCAAAGCTTTTCCTTGAGTGCCAACTTCTTGTGGTAATTATTATTCTGGTATATTCTTATGTTGGAACGCAACATAATACATATAAAAACATTGAAACAAAGATGCAAAAGAATAAATCTTCATTTCAATAATATCAAAGAACTCAAAGATGCTTACATACAAAACGGAAATAAGGTAGCTCAAGCAATGGTAGGTTATCTCTGAGAAGAGATGTAGTGGTTACACGACTATGAACTATGTTACAATGTGGATTGAATGCCTATTTATTATTGAGGAACAATTTAAAACCATAAACATCCAAACACCTAACCTCAGTAGATTAAGCAAAAAAAATGTGCGTCCGGTTGGGGTAAAGACCGTATATCCGACTACAATTTTTTACTACAAACATTCGTCAAAGACCAATGTTTTCTTGTTTTCTAAGAAGATGTGATTCAGGGCCTCAAAATGACTCCAAAAGTTTAGGACCCGAAAAAACTACCTATAATTAAGGAAACTTAAAAATTCAAAGAAATAATGGCGGGGGTCCTAGTGGGATTTTTTGGTGGCCACCAATATCCACCTTGATCATTCCTTCCCGCTTTGGACGAAATGGTCTCAATTGCATTGAGTTCCTCCATGAGATGGGGAAACTCCTCCTGAAGTTGTTCCCTGGTGAGCCACTTGCCATGGTGGTGGAGTTGGCAAAATCTGACAAACCAATATAGTTGGATATTCTACTTGTGAGTGTTATTTATTATTGTGTTCATGATATTAATAGTAGGGGTTTTCTCAATACAACTTGGGTTGGGGTCTGTTGGTGTCATGTCCTCAACAATGTCTAATGTATCCAACAATGGGGGAAAGTATGGTTGCATGTGATCCACATGGAATACTAGGTGAAAGCCAAGGAATGGTGGAATGTTGAGCAAGAAATCATTGCCTCCTACAACATTGGTGATAACGTAAGGCCCATATACGAGTGGTAAAAGCTTGTGGTGGACCCCAGTGAGGCGCTCCTTCTACAAATGTAACCAAAAATTTTCGCCCACATTGATGTTGTGTGGCACACAATATTGATCGTGACGTTGTTTGTACTTAAAATTTTCTCCATCCAATATTTCATGGAACTTTTGGCAGAATTGTGGAATGTATTCAATGAAGATGTTATCTTTGTTAGTTTTAGATTGGACATGAGCTGAAGTTTCTTGTATAACTACAAGTGGTATGGTAAGATCAATGGGACACAGTGGTTGGAATCTCAATCCTACCTTAAATGTTTGACGAATAGTCGAGTTATGGAGATCCCTGTTATATGTGTGTTGGACATAAGGGAAGCTTTCATCCCATGTGCATGGGTTGTATATATGTAGGATCTGAAAAACCATTCCGTTGACAACCTTTGTTTGTCCATCAGTTTGGGGGTGGAAGGTCATGGACTTAGTGAGATTGGTATCCAACAATGACCAGAGGGTTGACCAAAATGTACTTAGGAACGTGTTATCCCAATCTTCGATGATGGAATATGAGATCTCGAAGTGCATCCATACTTGTTCAAAGAAAGATTTGGCAATGACTTTTTTTATGATACTCTTCTTCCAAGCCTCCAGAATGGACATCTTAGAGAATTTGTTGACAACCACAAAAACACAGTTGTTTCCATGCTTGGTAGAATGGAGGCCTGTCATATAATCCATGGAGATAGATTCCCATGGTCAGCCAAGTGTAGGCGGGGGAGTATACAAGTCTTACTTATTGATTGTATGTTTGGAAATGACATAGTTAGTGTAGGATCTGATGTACTTCATAACATTTTTTGTAACGTTTGGCCAACAAAAATACTTCTACAACATCTCGATGACTTTCTCTACCCTAAAATGTTCAACAACCCGACTGTAGTTTACCTCCAAAATCATCTTCGCATACTTGCTTGAACGAACATAGAGGTGTCCCACGTGGCACAACAATGTGTCTCAGAGGTGAAAGTTTGGGAATTTATTGCCTTCAACGAGAATCTAGTATGTGGTGCCAAATTCTGGATGACTCTTGTAAAGGTGCATAAATCCCTAAACCTCATGTCCACAAGAATCGAGCACTGTGGTTACCGCCATAGCCAGTGATTAGATGAGGCAATATGCAATTTTATTTCTTTTTCCATTCATGTACTTAATGTTCAAATAGAATTGTTGAATATATGTGTATTAAGAAGATAAAATAGTACACATGTTTGCACAATAAAGAATATTCTAAAATACATCTAGTAGAATGCACAAGTGAACATTTTTGGCTGAAGACATCATGAAGTTTTAAAATTTAATTTTTCCAAAGGTCCAAAGATTCAAAAATTTAAAAATTGAAGACTTCATGATTTTTTCTTCTATAAATGTGAAACACACAAAAAATCATTCAGAATTCGGGCGATCGAGAAATTGGATGACAAAAAAAATTCGGTATCACTTCACACACTTGGAGGTGATAACATGACAGGATCTCAATCCAGGACAGTCAAGTTTGAGTCGCCCTGGAGACTTCCAACCCTCAATGGAATCATCTTGTCCTCCTCATGAGTCATTTTCATTCATAAACCAAGAGAGGGAAGATGTTTATAAAAATTCTAGATAAATATGCCATGGGAGAACCAAAATAAGAGATAATGTTATGATTGCCAAATTTCTATCAAAGGAAACATATGTTTCATTGTTGAAACCAAAGAAAGATGAGCACTAACATGTTGGTCATTTTTCTTCCAAGAAATCCATCATCTTAGTGAGAGGACAAAAGTCCACCATTGAGAGAGTCTTCATACTTATATGAGGGAGAGGAGAAGAATGAAAGGATATTACATAAACGAACCACCTTGTTAAGTATTGTTTAGCACGATAAGTC
Organism: Pinus taeda; assembly: GCA_000404065.3. Lineage (NCBI taxonomy): Eukaryota > Viridiplantae > Streptophyta > Pinopsida > Pinales > Pinaceae > Pinus > Pinus taeda. The sequence continues at coordinate 6,359 of APFE031666979.1, forward strand.
AAATGGTTCTCTTCAAGTGTTTAACATTAATCTATTGTAATCAAATTCTACTACCAACAGTGAGTAAAGGGAGGGTTTTCCATTATTTTGTTGACTTGTTTGCTCCATTGTTCATTGTTTGTGTATTTATATCTTTGTTTTAGTTCATGTTTGGGTTCATTATTTGCAATGATTTGTTTATCTAAGTCTGTTCAATAAAAACATCAACTATGTTTGTGCTCCTTTGCAGGGAACAACCAACTTTTAAGGCGGTGTCTTTTGGTACATCATTTCCACAAAAAAACTACTGCAGAAATGGTGACCATACATTTGTTTTTTGCTTAATCTAAAGGTTGTGTTTGTAGATATTCTCTCTGCATAGTTCGCGTACAAGGTGCGTATACCAATATGGAATTTTTATAGGACCTTATGAACATGTGGTGGGCTGAGAAACAAGTTAAATTACAATATCTAGTTGACTGCGTCACTTATGCTCAGACAAACACACACTCCATGGATTTTCCTATGGCAGATGCATCGTCGCGTTTATGTATTGTGAAACGCGTGGGGTTTTCCAAAAAGTTAAAAATGCCTTGTAATGTCACATTTTTCAAGTGACTGGCAACCTTCGGTGAATATCCTTCACCTGTGCAACTTTTTTACAGTCAGTTTAGATTTCTTAGCTTCTTTACTAATCACAATTAGTAGAGTAATTAGATTATCTTTTGTTTTTATTCACAACCTTCACATAGCTTAACTAGCAAAAGAGTAAGTGGCCCGCTACCCACAAATCTTCTTACTCACCAAAGAATTAACTTCTTTCATTTTATGGGACTAGAAGCAAGTGTTATTAAAGAAGGCAAGTGATCTATCCTTGGATTGCGTATGATGTATGAACATGGGCTTGCATATGAAAACATTCTTAAAGAATTTGAATTCTCACCCACGTATTCCGAAATTAACATAGTGTAATTGGAAAAAGAGTAAGCGGCCAATTATGCGCATATCGCTTCATTTTCATCGAAGGAACAATTGAAATATAGTATAAGTAATGGAATATTCGGACGAATCATAGAATATCCACATCTTCTCACACTTTACATTCTCACTTCATCACTTGTGTACAATTATACACTGGACACTATGTTTCTATAAAATTCATATTAGAAAGCATCTAGTATCCAGAGATTTTGATACTTAGTTTATTTTATCTTACATATCACACCCTAAAGAAAAGTAAGACCCTTAAAAGCAGCCATAAATTGAACCAACTAAATTCCCCACAAGGCCACCAAAACATTTATAGCTCAGGTTAGGACCACTCGATGTAGGCATCCCATAAGCCGCAATGGTAATGTTACATATTTGAAACATAAGAGTGGACCTTTTAGGGAGATTAAAATGGTTTAATCATCCCATGGAAAAGAATACCCGATCCAGAGGGAGTTCGTCTTAGGTCTAGTGCCTGTGGTATTTTTTGGGGCTACTCAACCCATCTAGTGCTCAATACTCGTAACTAAATACAAAGAAACTCAATCCTCAAATACTTATGTGGGAAACAGGTGCTTTAATGGCCAAAATCTAGGGAACCCTTTCCATATAGGTGATGGTGCGAGAAACACTTGATCCCCATTTATATACTTAAATTTGTTAGAACACATAAGACAAATTACCAGAATTTTCGCGGGAGCATTAAACATGCATTGTGTACATTATTAAGACTTATTCAAGAGAATCACATACCATTCAATCAATATTTCATAGAACAATTCATTCATCAGCAACATATAAAATAAATAGACATGAACAAAAATACTCAATAATTCTTCAGAAACTTGTGTTTATTGATCTCAACTCACCAATTACAGACTCAAACTAACTTGTGAACATAGCTGTAGGGGTCTGCGCACTCACCTACGGGCTCTTTGTAGGCCTCTGTGCACTCAGCTATGGAGCATTTCCTTCTACCTATGCGCAAAAAGTAGAGCCTCCTTCTTTAACCCAATGCTCTATCCCACTTCTCCTTATTCTCCAACTTCTTCCATAGTTAGTTACCTCTTAGACTCGCTCAGACTCGACTATTTTTTACTTTTCCATATAATATCATGGTCCGCGGGTTATGGGTGAATCTCAAAATTGACTCGAAACATATCCAAAACAAGGGGCTAATCCCCTTTGACTCTTATTCCAATCTGCACTCTGCATCCACAAATCGTGTAAACTTTACATTTTTTAACAAAATTGTATGAAATTTTGGGTTGTCTAACTCCAAACAAACCCAGGGGACCCCATCTTGACAAGCCCCCTACACAAAAATCATGACTCACCTTCGAGTCTCTATCCTAGTGTCGCGATCTTATTGTGAATATCCCCCAGCTCCACTTGGATCACTGCAACTATAGCAACGCTCTGTGTCACTACTTGTCTAAACTCATTGAACAAATTTTCCCCGGCTGGTCCTTCTACATCAAGCCTCATCATCTGTTGTGTCTACTACAGTCCCTTAAGGTTATCATGAATGGAGAGCATGATTTGATAAGCGTCCTCCAACAAAGACTACAACCTAGACTTTAGCAAGGCCTGTTTCTTCTGCACTTCCTCTACGTATGTCAATAGCTTCTTTCCTTCCCGTAACTTAACAAGGGACGGCTCTGGTGCTAAGGCGTATGTGGTCACCCTGACCTCATCATATTGGCACTGCATCTCCCTTACGTCTGTGTTCAATTTTTGCTGGTTCGGATCCTCTTGCAAATTGATCGATTTCCCCATAGACATTCTTCTATTAGGATGCCCAAACCGTAACTTCATCACACACCTATAATCCCTCTATCTTGCAAAACTATCTTTGTGCGTACCCTACCATCATGGAGGCATAGCACATAGCGCTAAATCCTGTGCTCGAAACGAGTGGTCCTCAGGGAATTCACACTCAAATTCATGCAGAAATAGATCTACGTCAGTTAATCCATCATAATAAGGTAATTTTATTATTAATATTGGTATGGACGCTATTGTACTATAATATAGAACCTGCAGCACTCCCTTAAGCTAGGAGATGTTAAAAGATAGAAATTGAGTGGGACCCAAATTCATTTACAAAATGGAAGAGAAAGTATTTTTAATTACGAAAATATTAAAGGAAACTCAATATTTTCAAAAGAATTGCATACAAGAAACCTTAGATATGAATTGAAAGGGTTAAAGCTAGGAAAAGCTCCAAAAATATCCATACCTTCCTCTTGATTTGTAGGGACACTTGAAATCTTCAACAAGATTAACTTATCATCTTGTTTCACCACTAGTATGGCAGATGTACATTCTTTTTCAGACATTGTATCCCTAATGTAACTCACATTTCAAATTAGAAACAACTAAATCATTTCCACATTAGCAACAAAGGAAATCAAAAACAAAATCATCACACCCACATGCTAAGATACCATCTAATAAATAAAATCTTTATAGTCCAAGTTTTGGCACTTACAAATATGCAATAGTTACGCACTTGAGGTATCTGTTGTTGTATAGTAAATGGGTATTATATATTTTTGTTATCTTATTTCTAATTCTAAAATATTTAAATAGTATAGCGAATGATTATTATATATTTTTGTTATTTTATTTGGAATTCAGAGATATTTAAATAGGATATAATCTGAATATTTTGTCGAGTAAATGGAAAAAAAATAGATTTTGTTATTATTTTTTTTCGAATTAAAAATTAATTAGAAATGTTTTGTGAGAAAGAGATAAATTAACCAGAAGTTGCGGGATTTTTTAGAGAGGTTTAGTATTTTGCATTAGGTTAGTATTTTTACACCATGGCTATTATTGTAATATTTCTTCTAATAAATCTGAAATATTGTTGCAATGACAACTGAAATCTGCCCATTCACTCATTATTGGAGAGAATATGCAAGTTTGACACTTATTATTCCCCAAATGGGATTCCTCAGTTGCAGTTGTTTATGAATCGTGTTTGTGTACCACAGCCATATATATATTAAAGTTAAAGTGTTTTAATTAATACATATTTATGATTAACTTTCATCATCAACATTTTGGTATAGTTGTAATTTGTATCCATAATATATTATATAACCTTTTTTTTAATCTACAACACAAATTCAAATTGATTCTTTCTACATGCATGGCACTAATTCCAAAGTATCAGTTGGGATTCGAATGATGATTGAAAGTATGCTCTAAATAGAAGATTAATCCACATCAGCACGGAGTTCCACATCAGCATAATTAACTCAAATTATACTCCACCTCAAGAACATCGTTCAAAGTTGCATTAGATGGTAGTTCATGCATTCGAATACGCATGTACGATATAAATTCAGATGGTGATTCAAAGTATGCTATGAACCAACATAAGCTGGAATTTATGTTCTAAATTAACTCAAGTTATATGGTAGTTTTTGTGTTTTAGGTGGCAGCGCATGCGTGCATGATGATGATTCAATTCGAATATGCATGATGATTCAAAGTATGCCCCGAATAAAAGGTTAATTCCACCCACACCACGTAGTTCCACAATAAGTTGGAATTGCACTCCCCTGGAGTTCATTTAAGCTTGACATCAATAATAGGGTACGCATGGAGTTATACTCCAAATATCAGGTGGTAGAGGGAGAGTTAAGTGGGGTGCTGAATCAACTACAACTACGAAATATTGCAATACAAAGAGCGTAAAAAGAGCGTCAATTGGATTTCCAGTTCCAGTAAGCAAGCAAAATTCGGATGGGTGGTAACTTGTAGAGAATTTTGTTGGAATTTTCTGCTAAATTCCATAACAGACAAACAAAAAAAATGCTCTGTTTTACTCTGTTTCTGCACAGAAAACTGAAAAAAAAAAAAAAAAAAAAAAAAAAAAAAAAAAAAAAAAAAAAAAAAAAAAAAAAAAAACGTTTTCTGGAAATGGTGTTGCAGCAACAGGATTTGGTGTTGTAGCAACGCGGAATAACACTCTGTTTCTGTTAACATAGAAAAAACAGAAAATTGCTTACTGGAATCGGTGTTGCAGCAACACAGTTTGGTGTTGCAGCAACGCTGATCGTGGTGTTGCAGCAACGTGATTTTTGACGTGAAGTCACTTTTTGACTTACGGTGTAACGGCAACGTGTTTTTGACGAAAAGTCACTTTTTGACTTTGATGCTTGGTGTAACATCAACTAAAATAGTTGGCGTCAAGTTACTTTTAGACTTACAGAGTAATAACAACGTGCTTTTGACGCTTGGTGTAACAGCAACTAAAATAGTTGGTGTCAAGTTACTTTTAGACTTATAGAGTAATAACAACGTGCTTTTGACGCTTGGTGTAACAGCAACAGAAAACCAAGTTGAACAGTTTGTATTCATGAATAGTAAGCAAACTAATACAAATATGTCTTCCTCTTGATAAAGGGATAACAAACAGGAACACTTCAGTTCCAGAAATCAATTTTCACTATCTCAGAAAATTGCAGGTTCAGCACTGCTGTGCATTTACAGAAGAGACTCTATTCAGTCTTCTAACCTTAAAAACAGAACTGTTGTTCATTCTCTTACACCCCTAAAAACAAAATTGTTGTTCTTTACATTTATAGGAAAAATATCTGAGTTTAAATAATAAACTAACCAAAATATTTACTGATATTTATCTGTGTATTAATTACAGAAGGCGGTGATGCCTTTCTCATTGAAAATTAAGTCGGCAGTCTACAGGGGAATTCAATTCCGAATTTAATGCGCATTTAATGTGCAAAATATCAGTGGAGACTTTTCTGCTTCGAACAGGCTGAAATATCTGATTTATGTCCAGCTATTCTGTGTTGCAGTTGGAATTAAATTCCAACACTCCCCCTTAATTTCAACTGTTGCATACCCAGGCATTTCCTAAAATGATCAAAACCTTTCTTTGCCAATGGTTTTGTCAAGATGTCAGCTAGCTGATCCTCTGTTCTGCAGTGCTGCAAAACAATCTCACCATTGTTAACCAATTCACGTATGAAG
>APFE031666996.1:0-15171 GCA_000404065.3 Pinus taeda
TGTAATGATCAAACAGTTATAGGAATAATTTTCTAAATTACTATGCTAGGTGAATGTAAAAACTGGAACTATTATTTACGTTTTTTTTTGGAAACATATGGAATTAAATGATGGATTAAATGATATAGTAAATAGCCTTTTTGTGAAAAGTTATTTACTTCTGCTTGTCTAATTAACAGAAACAGTTGCCCATTAATAAGGGGCAGCCCTAACTACCTTTTCTTTTCCAGAGTATTGGAAACAAGAAAAGGGGAAAAAAGGGGAAAAAAACCTGGGCTGTTGAGGAACAGACAGGAAACAGAGAAAGCAGACTAATGCAAGGGGTACTATGTCTGGTGAGGACCAGATAGTACAGGCACTGCTGTGCAGCATTTTGCATCGCTGTTAGCATGCACCACTTTGCAAAGGCAGTGGCCTGCAAATAAGCTTGGGGGAGAGAATCAGGTCTGGGTGACTGATCTCGAGGTTGGGTGGATAACAGGCTTTAATGAGTTTCTCCAGATTGGAGGGTATTAGAGACTAAGCACGCTTAATACAGGTGAGTACATTTTATTTACAGTGTTTAATGATTACATACCCTGTTCCTTTAGAATCTGGCAGAGTTGGTATTGATTGTAAATAGGACCTCATAATAAATGATGAGGAATAATATTAACTATGACTGAAATTTTATAGTAAATTTGTATAGAGTAATATTAGCTGTAAATTGTAAGTCTATAAGTAGACTGTGAAGGTATGATTATTATCTGTGCAGGATATTAAAACTATGAATGTACCTTTGGGGTACAATACTGCAGGTGATGATACCTGTACTTGCAAATTAGTTTAAAAAAAAAAGAAACAGATATAGAAATGTACATAGAATGAGATAGGTAAACCGAATGTATAGTTTGTTGACCAACCATTTATCAGAACAACGCTCAGTCCAAATCCTTGTCGGACAAAACCAAAGATGTGCGAGAGCAATCGATATCATCTTAAGGATTATAGCCGTATAAAGCAAGGTTACGTCTGCTAATTGCAAAAATCACGGCTAAGTGAGAAATGAAACAATAGGACTATGCAATCAATAGGAAGTTGTTGAATTAGGAACTAGGTTCCTTCATAAGATATTAATTAATCTATAGACAATCATGGAGACCTTAAAAATAGAGTGGCGAGACTTAAAGCCGAGAGGCTAGTTAGTTTCTGTGCGTGCAGACTCCTGTTATAATGTACAGGTAGTTGGAACCAATAGCACGCTTCAGAAAATCAAAGAATGAACAAAATAACAGAAACACCCCATGGTAACTGAGACGGAAACGTCTGGTAAATACATGTACAAAAGAATTAACCTGTGAGCATATATATGTAGAGTAACGGAAATCCCCAGGTCGTTCCTTATAAATTAAACTACCAATGGACCTGGAATGTATTAGAGGGAAACTTATTCATTCATACCCTGTAAGTCGTAAACATTTTCTTCCTAAGAAAAGAAGGCCTGGAAATGAAATGAGTATTAACCGGCAGATATATTCTACAGAATGACGTGAGAAAGAAACAACCCGACATTCAGGCGGGTATCCTTGATAAATATAAGCGGCATGCACTTCTGAAAATAAATTACTCAGAACTAATTCATAAGTATTAATACAGAGTCGCGAATGCGATCAAGGAAACACATGAAATCCTCAAAATAATAACAAACAGCCATATAAATTATCCATGATACAAGAGCAGATCGCTTAACCTTGGAAATAGTTAACGATGCAAAGCAGTAGAGTTGAGCCGCGATAAACTGTTAATAGCATCATTGAATAGTGCCAAAGCAAAAGGTACATCGAACCCCAAGGGTTTCAAATCAATTTATAACATTACAGTCTGTGTAGACCAAAGACAGAACCTAGCTACTTGCTCGAATAGATTCGAGAACAAAAATACAAATGACATGAGAGGAAATGCAGGATGTCACAACTGCAAGAAACCAGTAGCTTAACGCTGTCGAAGGGCCTCACGGCTCGATCAATCATAGAGAGTAAAAGGGACTCCTGACAATACAATAAAAATCAGGTTCAGGGTTTTGACAATCAAATTAGGACCAGCAATGTTAAGCCGTAGTTAGGGTACTTACCTGGCAATGGAGGTGAAACGGAACCCGTCCAACCCTGTCAACGCCGAATCCCATGCTCGGTGCTCTGTAGCAAAAGGAACAAAAAGGAAAATCTAATGCATTATCAATCCGATCCTCTCGATTAACCAGCATGTAAGAATTAAACTTTAACAGAGAAAAGAATGTAAAAGAACTCAGAACTCATATACCTCAGGTTGCCGAACAGTGTTGGTGGTCTTATGGCTCCAGCGAGTCTCCTTACGCAGGCAGCAAAAGCTATTAGCTGAAGTCATTGTAGACTAATAAGGCCGCCCAGAGAACAGTGAGAACCGCTCTCGGCAGAGCATGGTAGCAAGGTAAAACTGCGCTCAAACAGAAACCCCAAACCCTAAATGAGCCCTTTAAGGCAGATTAGGTAGCGGATCACCGTAGATCTTCAGAAAAGGATCTGGAGCGTTCGTTGCAGCAGGATCCCGAGGTAGCGGCGAGTCACTTCGGAGCATTTAATGTCACAGCTATCACCGCGGACGTTTACCGGCAGTGTATCCCAGGAAATCCCGAGGAGTCTGATCAGTACTGTCCGAACGATAGGGAGATACATCCTCCGATTAAATGTGAGAGACAGGTGGCATCGGTCATGCCAAGTGGCATGGTTAATCTGCCACTTCAACGTGGCATCAGTTAACAGTCAATGTAACACATAAATTGACACTCGGGTTATTAAACAATATATGTATATGTTGTGAAAAGTTAAGTTAATTTATGCGCTTAATGGTAGTTGACGTCTGATAAGTCGCGTATAAAGTAAAAAAAAAAAAAATTACTTGGATATTCACGTAGTTGGGATTATGACATATGGTATCAGAGCCCAGATACAGCCCTGTGGCCTCTGGGTAGAATCACAATGACAGATAAGAACACTGTGTGGAATAAAAAAAAAATAAAAAATTATAGTAAGTAGCGGTTACTGATAATATTCTTGAACATATCTTTCTGTTGTTGCACATAGTACAGGATCCAGGTTTGAAGACGGAAATATGAGGAGAGCAGAAAACACCACACGACGAACTGTAATGGGATAGGATATACCTGGTCCAGAGAATAACCCAGAACTGTGGGTACAACTTGGAGAAGAAGCCAGGGTTACAAATCAGGCAATCCTGGAAACGGTGCAAGAACTGAAGAATGAAATGGCTCGTCTACGGGAGGATAATGCTCGGTTAACAATGGAACAAGAAAGAATCTTAAAAAGTTTGTCTGACAGACAAAATCAAGTACCAGTTAATCCTAGTGCAGAACAGCAAAGGATGTCTGAAGAACAGAATCATCACATGCCTCCTGAAGGGTTAGAAGAACGAGAGGAACGCTCTGATAATGTACTTGACCAGCAAACCTCAAAAAGACAAAAAGTAGAATTACAAGGAGAATTCCGCAAAATTAAACCACCACATTTTGATGGAGAACAGGAGGAAGCAGCAGAAGCCTGGATCATTAATATGAACAAGTATTTTCAACTTTATGAGTATGATAACAACCTTAAAGCACGACTAGCTATTTTCCAGTTACAAGGAAAGGCCACCTTATGGTGGGAGGAGGTGAAGATAGTAAAAGGAGTTACCGAACAAAATATTACATGGGACAATTTTCAAAGGTTCTTTAAGGAGCGATATCTAACAGAACGTTTCTATGATGAAAAGGCGAGAGAATTCCATGATTTGCGGTTAGGTCAGCAAACCATGGACGAGTTCATCACCCGCTTTACTTCCTTACTTCGTTACGTACCATATATAAGAGAGGAGAAGGCCAAAGTTCAGAGATTTGTTAGCAGTTTGCCACCATATATGCGAGAAAGGATTGAGTTTGACAATCCAAAGTCCATGGACGAAGTAATTCGTAAAGCTAGAATCTGTTATCAACAAAGTAAACAGAAAGGGGAAACTGTTAACAAAAGATGGAATGAGAAGAGAAACTTTAAGACAACAGTAAACAGCAAAGGAAATCGCAGTAATGGAAGTAAGGGACATAGCAAAGGAGCAAATAGCAAATTTGTGCCCAGAACTGCATCTAAGTTTAGAACTGCAACTGAACCCAAAGCCAATGAACAGCAATCAAGGCTGGATAATGAAGGCACAGCAAGACCTCCAATGCAGTGCTGGGGTTGTGGAGGACCTCACTATATTAAAAATTGTCCACAACGAAAAGGAGCTGAGCAATTATCTCAAATTCATGAGGCTTCAACAGTAGGCGAGGTTGGTCGCAGTATACCCAAGATTAATGCGGCTCTTGAAGATCGGCAGGCAGAATATCAACCAACCATGGTTGAATTTGAAGGTAAAATCTCAAACCTTACCATATCTGTTTTAATTGATCCTGGGGCTACATTAAGCTATGTAAGCCCAAAAGTAGTGGAACAATGTAATTTACAATCTGTTAAATTCAAAAATCCTTGGCTAGTTCAACTAGCTACTGGAGCCAAACGACGAGTAACAGCCAAAGTCAATAATTGCTCATTCGCCATAGCAGACCAGCCAGTGACAGCTGATCTGAACGTACTCCCTCTTGGCTCCTATGACATCCTGATTGGAATGGACTGGTTAGAGAAGCACTGGTCATTAGTGGATTGCAAAACCAAAATAATTTACTACCAGGACCAGCAAGGAAACAGGAAAGAAATGCAAGGAATAAAGCAACCAGTGCAAGTTCGACCGATAACTGCAAACCAACTGATAAAAAATATACGGAAAGGGTGTCAAGTTTACGCTATTCAGGTGGGATATGCAGATTCCAAAAATAAGTCAGCTTCTTTGACTAGTATACCTATAATCCAAGAATTTACAGATGTATTTCCAGAGGAAATCCCTGGACTACCACCACGGAGAAATATAGACTTTACCATTGAACTGGTACCCGGAGCAGCACCAGTATCACGAGCACCCTACCGAATGAGTATTCCTGAACTGACAGAATTAAAGATGCAATTGCAGGAGTTACTAGACAAGGAGTACATTCGACCTAGTGTGTCTCCATGGGGAGCTCCAGTTTTGTTTGTCAAGAAGAAGGATGGTACTCTCCGAATGTGTATCGACTACAGACAATTGAATAAGTTAACCATTAAGAATAAGTATCCTTTACCTCGGATTGATGAGCTGTTCGATCAAGTGAAAGGCGCAACGGTATTCTCCAAGATCGATTTGCGATCAGGATATCACCAAATCCGAATTAAGGACGAGGACATCGCTAAGACAGCCTTCAGAACCAGGTATGGACATTACGAATTTGTGGTTTTACCATTTGGGCTAACCAACGCCCCTGCAACTTTCATGTGCTTAATGAACAGCATATTTCATCCATACTTGGACCAATTTGTGCTGATATTCATTGATGACATATTAATATATTCACGTACAATCGAAGAACATTATGAACATCTTCGAATAGTGTTGCAAACCCTCCGAGAGCACCAATTATATGCGAAATTTAGTAAGTGTGACTTCTTCAAGGAGGAAATCCAGTACTTGGGTCACGTAATCACAAAAGAGGGAATTGCAGTGGATCCGGAGAAGATAAAGGCCATAATGGACTGGCTCGTACCAAAGGACGTAGCAGACGTCCGATCTTTTATGGGATTGGCTGGTTACTATAGGAGGTTCGTGGAAGGTTTCTCCAAAGTAGCTTTTCCCATTACCTCATTACAGAAGAAAGGAAAGTCATTCCAATGGACCCCAAATTGCCAGAAAAGTTTCGAGCAACTGAAGCATTTGCTCACCACAGCACCTATTCTTTGTATAGCAGATCCTAACAAGGATTATGTGGTCTGTACAGATGCAAGTAAGGAAGGATTGGGAGGAGTCTTAATGCAGGAAGGTAAAGTGATTGCCTACGAATCACGCAAATTAAAAGAACATGAACAAAGATATTCTGCTTATGACTTAGAGCTGGCTGCTGTTATACATGCTCTAAAGATGTGGCGGCATTATCTTATGGGCAGGAAATTTCTGTTACTCACCGACCACCATAGTTTGACCAACTATTTCAGCCAGCCTACCTTAAATGCTAGACAAGCGCGATGGATGGACTTTCTAAGCGGTTTCGACTTTGATATAAAACATTTGCAGGGAAAAGCAAACCGAGTAGCAGACGCTTTAAGCAGGAAAATACAAAGTTTGTATGAAGTTTCCATCAGTGGATGGAAAAACCCCTTTCTAGACATAATAAAAGAAACTTCAGACCAAGATGCAGAATATCAGCAGCTAAGACAGCAAATACAGCAAGCTGTCAAAGAGGACAGTCAACAAGAATATACAACAGATGACGCTGGATTAATTTACTTCAAAGGAAGAATATATGTGCCCAATCAAAGCAGAATTAAAAATCTGATCATGGACGAATTTCACATCAGTCATTATGCGGGCCACCCGGGTTATCAAAAGATGATAACAGCTATCCGGAAGGAATACTTCTGGCCAGGAATGAAGCGAAACATTGTGGAATATTTGGCACGGTGCTTAGAATGTCAACAAATTAAAGCTGAGCATCAGCATCCAGCAGGACTGTTACAACCCTTACCCATTCCAGAGTGGAAATGGGAAATCATCTCCATGGATTTTATCACCGGGTTACCTAGAACAAGGAAAAATAATGATTCCATTATGGTAGTAGTGGACAAATTAAGCAAGGCTGCGCATTTCATACCAGTACAATCCACGTTCAGAGCTGCACAAATTGCTCACATCTTTATGCAGAATGTGTTCAGATTGCATGGTCTTCCAAAAACAATAATCTCCGATCGGGATGTGAAGTTCACATCAGCTTTTTGGAAGACATTGTTTACAGATTTGGGTACTCAGTTGAACTTCAGCACAGCCTACCACCCGCAAACTGATGGACAGACGGAAAGAGTGAATCAGGTAGTAGAGGATATGCTAAGGGCTTATGTAATGCAACAACCCACGCGATGGGAAGAGTATCTACACTTGGTGGAGTTTGCGTATAACAATGGGTATCATACCTCCACGCAAATGAGTCCATTTGAGGTTATGTACGGACGGAAATGCCGTACACCCTCCAGTTGGGGAGGGCCTGAGGATAAATTAAGTTTAGGACCCGACATGCTTAAAGAAATGGAGGACATGGTAAGGAAAGTGCGTGTTAATTTGAAGGCAGCGCAGGATAGACAAAAGAACTTCGCTGATCGGAAAAGAAGATTTAAGGAATTCCAGATTGGGGATCATGTGTATATTCGGATTCAAGCCAAGAGAAGTACATTGCAGTGGGCTGGTTGCGCTAAGTTGGCGCCCAGATATTGTGGACCCTTTCAGATTTTGGCAAGGGTCGGACCGGTAGCATACCAGCTGGCCTTGCCAAGCCACATCCGGGTCCATAATGTATTCCATGTGTCAGTTCTAAAGAAGTATGTGTATGATCCTAAGCATGTAATCCGGTGGCAGGATATACAGGTGGGGTTAATGTTATATTAAGGTTTCAGCAAGAATTCCATTTAGAATAAAACTAATTCGGGAATTGTGTGATGCAGGTCGAACCGGAAGGAGAAATACTGGTCGAACCGCTGAGCATTCTCGACCTGAGAGAAGTGCAGCTGCGGAAACGAGTTATTACCCAAGTTAAGGTTCAATGGCGGCATTTTGGGCCAGAAGAGGCCACTTGGGAGGACCAAGAATTGATGAAGAAAGCATATCCAAATCTGTTTGTGACTGAAAGACACCGAGACGGTGTCCAATCTCAGGGGGAGGAGATGTAATGATCAAACAGTTATAGGAATAATTTTCTAAATTACTATGCTAGGTGAATGTAAAAACTGGAACTATTACTTACGTTTTTTTTTGGAAACATATGGAATTAAATGATGGATTAAATGATATAGTAAATAGCCTTTTTGTGAAAAGTTATTTACTTCTGCTTGTCTAATTAACAGAAACAGTTGCCCATTAATAAGGGGTAGCCCTAACTACCTTTTCTTTTCCAGAGTATTGGAAACAAGAAAAGGGGAAAAAAGGGGAAAAAAACCTGGGCTATTGAGGAACAGACAGGAAACAGAGAAAGCAGACTAATGCAAGGGGTACTATGTCTGGTGAGGACCAGATAGTACAGGCACTGTTGTGCAGCATTTTGCATCGCTGTTAGCATGCACCACTTTGCAAAGGCAGTGGCCTGCAAATAAGCTTGGGGGAGAGAATCAGGTCTGGGTGACTGATCTCGAGGTTGGGTGGATAACAGGCTTTAATGAGTTTCTCCAGATTGGAGGGTATTAGAGACTAAGCACGCTTAATACAGGTGAGTACATTTTATTTACAGTGTTTAATGATTACATACCCTGTTCCTTTAGAATCTGGCAGAGTTGGTATTGATTGTAAATAGGACCTCATAATAAATGATGAGGAATAATATTAACTATGACTGAAATTTTATAGTAAATTTGTATAGAGTAATATTAGCTGTAAATTGTAAGTCTATAAGTAGACTGTGAAGGTATGATTATTGTGAAGGTATGATTATTATCTGTGCAGGATATTAAAACTATGAATGTACCTTTGGGGTACAATACTGTAGGTGATGATACCTGTACTTGCAAATTAGTTTTAAAAAAAAGAAACAGATATAGAAATGTACATATAATGAGATAGGTAAACCGAATGTATAGTTTGTTGACCAACCATTTATCAGAACAACGCTCAGTCCAAATCCTTGTCGGACAAAACCAAAGATGTGCGAGAGCAATCGATATCATCTTAAGGATTATAGCCGTATAAAGCAAGGTTACGTCTGCTAATTGCAAAAATCACGGCTAAGTGAGAAATGAAACAATAGGACTATGCAATCAATAGGAAGCTGTTGAATTAGGAACTGGGTTCCTTCACAAGATATCAATTAATCTATAGACAAACATGGAGACCTTAAAAATAGAGTTGCGAGACTTAAAGCCGAGAGGCTAGTTAGTTTCTGTGCGTGCAGACTCCTGTTATAATGTACAGGTAGTTGGAACCAATAGCACGCTTCAGAAAATCAAAGAATGAACAAAATAACAGAAATACCCCATGGTAACCGAGACGGAAACGTCTGGTAAATACATGTACAAAAGAATTAACCTGTGAGCATATATATGTAGAGTAACGGAAATCCCCAGGTCGTTCCTTATAAATTAAACTACCAATGGACCTGGAATGTATTAGAGGGAAACTTATTCATTCATACCCTGTAAGTCGTAAACATTTTCTTCCTAAGAAAAGAAGGCCTGGAAATGAAATAAGTATTAACCGGCAGATATATTCTACAGAATGACGTGAGAAAGAAACAACCCGACATTCAGGCGGGTATCCTTGATAAATATAAGCGGCATGCACTTCTGAAAATAAATTACTCAGAACTAATTCATAAGTATTAATACAGAGTCGCGAATGCGATCAAAGAAACACATGAAACCCTCAAAAGAATAACAAACAGCCATATAAATTATCCATGATACAAGAGCAGATCGCTTAACCTTGGAAATAGTTAACGATGCAAAGCAGTAGAGTTGAGCCGCGATAAACTATTAATAGCATCATTGAATAGTGCCAAAGCAAAAGGTACATCGAACCCCAAGGGTTTCAAATCAATTTATAACATTACAGTCTGTGTAGACCAAAGACAGAACCTAGCTACTTGCTCGAATAGATTCGAGAACAAAAATACAAATGACATGAGAGGAAATGCAGAATGTCACAACTGCAAGAAACCAGTAGCTTAACGCTGTCGAAGGGCCTCACGGCTCGATCAATCATAGAGAGTAAAAGGGACTCCTGACAATACAATAAAAATCGGGTTCAGGGTTTTGACAATCAAATTAGGACCAGCAATGTTAAGCCGTAGTTAGGGTACTTACCTGGCAATGGAGGTGAAACAAAACCCGTCCAACCCTGTCAACGCCGAATCCCATGCTCGGTGCTCTGTAGCAAAAGGAACAAAAAGGAAAATCTAATGCATTATCAATCCGATCCTCTCGATTAACCAGCATGTAAGAATTAAACTTTAACAGAGAAAAGAATGTAAAAGAACTCAGAACTCATATACCTCAGGTTGCCGAACAGTGTTGGTGGTCTTATGGCTCCAGCGAGTCTCCTTACGCAGGCAGCAAAAGCTATTAGCTGAAGTCATTGTAGACTAATAAGGCCGCCCAGAGAACAGTGAGAACCGCTCTCGGCAGAGCATGGTAGCAAGGTAAAACTGCGCTCAAACAGAAACCCCAAACCCTAAATGAGCCCTTTAAGGCAGATTAGGTAGCGGATCACCGTAGATCTTCAAAAAGGATCTGGAGCGTTCGTTGCAGCAGGATCCCGAGGTAGCGGCGAGTCACTTCGGAGCATTTAATGTCACAGCTATCACCGCGGACGTTTACCGGCAGTGTATCCCAGGAAATCCCGAGGAGTCTGATCAGTACTATCCGAACGATAGGGAGATACATCCTCCGATTAAATGTGAGAGACAGGTGGCATCGGTCATGCCAAGTGGCATGGTTAATCTGCCACTTCAACGTAGCACCAGTTAACAGTCAATGTAACACATAAATTGACACTCGGGTTATTAAACAATATATGTATATGTTGTGAAAAGATAAGTTAATTTATGCGCTTAATGGTAGTTGACATCTGATAAGTCGCGTATAAAAAAAAAAAAAAAATTACTTGGATATTCACGTAGATGGGATTATGACATATGGTATCAGAGCCCAGATACAGCCCTGTGGCCTCTGGGTAGAATCACAATGACAGATAAGAACACTGTGTGGAATAAAAAAAAAAAAAAAAATATAATAGTAAGTAGTGGTTACTGATAATATTCTTGAACATATCTTTCTGTTGTTGCACATAGTACAGGATCCAGGTTTGAAGACGGAAATATGAGGAGAGTAGAAAACACCACACGACGAACTGTAATGGGACAGGATATACCTGGTCTAGAGAATAACCCAGAACTGTGGGTACAACTTGGAGAAGAAGCCAGGGTTACAAATCAGGCAATCCTGGAAACGGTGCAAGAACTGAAGAATGAAATGGCTCGTCTACGGGAGGATAATGCTCGGTTAACAATGGAACAAGAAAGAATCTTAAAAAGTTTGTCTGACAGACAAAATCAAGTACCAGTTAATCCTAGTGCAGAACAGCAAAGGATGTCTGAAGAACAGAATCATCACATGCCTCCTGAAGGGTTAGAAGAACGAGAGGAACGCTCTGATAATGTACTTGACCAGCAAACCTCAAAAAGACAAAAAGTAGAATTACAAGGAGAATTCCGCAAAATTAAACCACCACATTTTGATGGAGAACAGGAGGAAGCAGCAGAAGCCTGGATCATTAATATGAACAAGTATTTTCAGCTTTATGAGTATGATAACAACCTTAAAGCACGACTAGCTATTTTCCAGTTACAAGGAAAGGCCACCTTATGGTGGGAGGAGGTGAAGATAGTAAAAGGAGTTACCGAACAAAATATTACATGGGACAATTTTCAAAGGTTCTTTAAGGAGCGATATCTAACAGAACGTTTCTATGATGAAAAGGCGAGAGAATTCCATGATTTGCGGTTAGGTCAGCAAACCATGGACGAGTTCATCACCCGCTTTACTTCCTTACTTCGTTACGTACCATATATAAGAGAGGAGAAGGCCAAAGTTCAGAGATTTGTTAGCAGTTTGCCACCATATATGCGAGAAAGGATTGAGTTTGACAATCCAAAGTCCATGGACGAAGTAATTCGTAAAGCTAGAATCTGTTATCAACAAAGTAAACAGAAAGGGGAAACTGTTAACAAAAGATGGAATGAGAAGAGAAACTTTAAGACAGCAGTAAACAGCAAAGGAAATCGCAGTAATGGAAGTAAGGGACATAGAAAAGGAGCAAATAGCAAATTTGTGCCCAGAACTGCATCTAAGTTTAGAACTGCAACTGAACCCAAAGCCAATGAACAATAATCAAGGCTGGATAATGAAGGCACAGCAAGACCTCCAGTGCAGTGCTAAGGTTGTGGAGGACCTCACTATATTAAAAATTGTCCACAACGAAAAGGAGCTGAGCAATTATCTCAAATTCATGAGGCTTCAACAGTAGGCGAGGTTGGTCGCAGTATACCCAAGATTAATGCGGCTCTTGAAGATCGGCAGGCAGAATATCAACCAACCATGGTTGAATTTGAAGGTAAAATCTCAAACCTTACCATATCTGTTTTAATTGATCCTGGGGCTACATTAAGCTATGTAAGCCCAAAAGTAGTGGAACAATGTAATTTACAATCTGTTAAATTCAAAAATCCCTGGCTAGTTCAACTAGCTACTGGAGCCAAACGACGAGTAACAGCCAAAGTCAATAATTGTTCATTTGCCATAGCAGACCAGCCAGTGACAGCTGATCTGAACGTACTCCCTCTTGGCTCCTATGACATCCTGATTGTAATGGACTGGTTAGAGAAGCACTGGTCATTAGTGGATTGCAAAACCAAAATAATTTACTACCAGGACCAGCAAGGAAACAGGAAAGAAATGCAAGGAATAAAGCAACCAGTGCAAGTTCGACCGATAACTGCAAACCAACTGATAAAAAATATACGGAAAGGGTGTCAAGTTTACGCTATTCAGGTGGGATATGCAGATTCCAAAAATAAGTCAGCTTCTTTGACTAGTATACCTATAATCCAAGAATTTACAGATGTATTTCCAGAGGAAATCCCTGGACTACCACCACGGAGAAATATAGACTTTACCATTGAACTGGTACCCGGAGCAGCACCAGTATCACGAGCACCCTACCGAATGAGTATTCCTGAACTGACAGAATTAAAGATGCAATTGCAGGAGTTACTAGACAAGGAGTACATTCGACCTAGTGTGTCTCCATGGGGAGCTCCAGTTTTTTTTGTCAAGAAGAAGGATGGTACTCTCCGAATGTGTATTGCCTACAGACAATTGAATAAGTTAACCATTAAGAATAAGTATCCTTTACCTCGGATTGATGAGCTGTTCGATCAAGTGAAAGGCGCAACGGTATTCTCCAAGATCAATTTGCGATCAGGATATCGCCAAATCCGAATTAAGGATGAGGACATCGCTAAGACAGCCTTCAGAACCAGGTATGGACATTACGAATTTGTGGTTTTACCATTTGGGCTAACCAACGCCCCTGCAACTTTCATGTGCTTAATGAACAACATATTTCATCCATACTTGGACCAGTTTGTGCTGATATTCATTGATGACATATTAATATATTCACGTACAATCGAAGAACATTATGAACATCTTCGAATAGTGTTGCAAGCCCTCCGAGAGCACCAATTATATGCGAAATTTAGTAAGTGTGACTTCTTCAAGGAGGAAATCCAGTACTTGGGTCACGTAATCACAAAAGAGGGAATTGCAGTGGATCTGGAGAAGATAAAGGCCATAATGGACTGGCCCGTACCAAAGGACGTAGCAGACGTCCGATCTTTTATGGGATTGGCTGGTTACTATAGGAGGTTCGTGGAAGGTTTCTCCAAAGTAGCTTTTCCCATTACCTCATTACAGAAGAAAGGAAAGTCATTCCAATGGACCCCAAATTGCCAGAAAAGTTTCGAGCAACTGAAGCATTTGCTCACCACAACACCTATTCTTTGTATAGCAGATCCTAAGAAGGATTATGTGGTCTGTACAGATGCAAGTAAGGAAGGATTGGGAGGAGTCTTAATGCAAGAAGGTAAAGTGATTGCCTACGAATCACGCAAATTAAAAGAACATGAACAAAGATATTCTGCTTATGACTTAGAGCTGGCTGCTGTTATACATGCTCTAAAGATGTGGCGGCATTATCTTATGGGCAGGAAATTTCTGTTACTCACCGACCACCATAGTTTGACCAACTATTTCAGCCAGCCTACCTTAAATGCTAGACAAGCGCGATGGATGGACTTTCTAAGCGGTTTCGACTTTGATATAAAACATTTGCAGGGAAAAGCAAACCGAGTAGCAGACGCTTTAAGTAGGAAAATACAAAGTTTGTATGAAGTTTCCATCAGTGGATGGAAAAACCCCTTTCTAGACATAATAAAAGAAACTTCAGACCAAGATGCAGAATATCAGCAGCTAAGACAGCAAATATAGCAAGCTGTCAAAGAGGACGGGCCACAAGAATATACAACAGATGACGCTGGATTAATCTACTTCAAAGGAAGAATGTATGTGCCCAATCAAAGCAGAATTAAAAATCTGATCATGGACGAATTTCACATCAGTCATTATGCGGGCCACCCGGGTTATCAAAAAATGATAACAGCTATCCGGAAGGAATACTTCTGGCCAGGAATGAAGCGAAACATTGTGGAATATTTGGCACGGTGCTTAGAATGTCAACAAATTAAAGCTGAGCATCAGCATCCAGCAGGACTATTACAACCCTTACCCATTCCAGAGTGGAAATGGGAAATCATCTCCATGGATTTTATCACCGGGTTACCTAGAACAAGGAAAAATAATGATTCCATTATGGTAGTAGTGGACAAATTAAGCAAGGCTGCGCATTTCATACCAGTACAATCCACGTTCAGAGCTGCACAAATTGCTCACATCTTTATGCAGAATGTGTTTAGATTGCATGGTCTTCCAAAAACAATAATTTCCGATCGGGATGTGAAGTTCACATCAGCTTTTTGGAAGACATTGTTTACAGATTTGGGTACTCAGTTGAACTTCAGCACAGCTTACCACCCGCAAACTGATGGACAGACGGAAAGAGTGAATCAGGTAGTAGAGGATATGCTAAGGGCTTATGTAATGCAACAACCCACGCGATGGGAAGAGTATCTACACTTGGTGGAGTTTGCGTATAACAATGGGTATCATACCTCCACGCAAATGAGTCCATTTGAGGTTATGTACGGACGGAAATGCCGTACACCCTCCAGTTGGGGAGGGCCTGAGGATAAATTAAGTTTAGGACCCGACATGCTTAAAGAAATTGAGGACATGGTAAGGAAAGTGCGTGTTAATTTGAAGGCAGCGCAGGATAGACAAAAGAACTTCGCTGATCGGAAAAGAAGATTTAAGGAATTCCAGATTGGGG